>PVIU01010675.1:0-68747 GCA_004026605.1 Ondatra zibethicus | reverse complement strand
AAAAAAAAAAAAAAAGAGACTATGGGAAGTAGCCTTGAACACATTGGCACTGGAGACTGCTTCCTAAATATAACACCAGTAGCAAAGGCACTGGGAGCAACAATAAATAAGTGGGACCTCCTGAAACTAAGAAGCTTTTGTAAGGCAATGGACACAGTCAATAAGACAAAAGAGCAGCCAATTTAATAGGAGAAGATCCTCACTAACTGTAACAAAAGAGACAGGCTGCTTGTCGGGGTTTCTGTCCTGCCTGGTTCCCGCAGCTGTTTAGCCCCAAAGAAAATCACAGAGAGTCTCCATAAGTTACAAACTGATTGACCCATTAGCTCAGGCTTCTTATTAGCTCTTATAGCATATATTAACCCATTATCGTTATCTATGTTAGCCACATGGCTCAGTACCTTTTTCAGCAGGGCAGGTCACATCCTGCTTCTTCGGTGGTCTGGGCAGGAATCCCAAGAGAGCTTCCTGCTTGCCAGAATTCTCCTATTCTCCTTGCTCCACCTCTACTTCCTGTCTGGTTGTCACACCTATACATCCTGGCTAATGGCCAATCAGCGTTTAATTAAATTATGACTGACAGAATACAGACAATTCTCCAGCACCAACTAACCCTACATCAAACAAATATATATAATCTCCAAAATATATAAAGAACTCAAGAAACTATATATCAAAATACCAAATAATTCAATTAAAAATGTGATGCAGATCTAAACATAGAATTCTCAACAAAAGAATCTCAAATGGCCAAAAGACACTTAAGGAATTGCTCAACCTCCTTAGCCATCAGAGAAATGCAAATCAAAATGACTCTGAGATACCATCTTACACTAGTCAGAATGGCTAAGATCAAAAGCAACGACAATAGTTTATGCTGGAGAGGATGTGGAGTAAGGGGAACACACCTCTGTTGCTGGTGGGAGTGTAAACTTGTATAGCTTTGAAAATCAGTATGGCAGTTTCTCAGAAATTTGGGAATCAATCTACCTCAAGATCCAGCAATACAATTCTTGTGCATATGCGCAAAAGATGCACACTCATACCACAAGAACATTTGCTCAACTATGTTCATGGCAACATTATTCATAATAACTAGAACTTGGAAGCAACCTAGTTGTCCCTCATCCAAAGAAAGAATAAAGAAAATGAAGAACATTTACACAACAGAGTATTACTCAGTGTTGAAAAAAATCACATCTTGAAATCTTCAGGCAAATGGATGGAACTAGAAAAACCATCCTGAGTGAGGTAACCCAGGCCCAGAAACACAAACACAGTATGTACTCAATCATAAGTGGATATTAGACATAAAGCAAAGGATATAGTCTATATAGCCTATAGTCTATGAACCCAGAGTAGCTAGGTAACATGGAGAACCCTAAGAGAGACATAATGGATCCCCCTGAAACAAGAACTCCTAAGAAAATTAGGAGTGTTGGGGTGGGGGAGGGCAGAAGGGGAAGAAGGGAACAGAGAAAGGAAGAGGGAAGGAAAACATGAGGGAACCAGATGGCTAAGATTCGGGAAGGCCAGAGAGGGAGAGCAAGGAAAGAGATACTTTGATAAAAGGAGCCATTATACAGCTAGCAAGAAACCTGGCACTAGGAAAATTCCCAGGAATCCACAAGGATGACCCCAGCTAAGACTCCAAGCAGTAGTGGTGAGGGTACCTGTACTGACCTTCACCTGTAATCAGATTGATGCCTACCTTAATTGTCATCATAGAACCTTCATCCAGCAACTTATGGAAGCAGATGCAGAGATGGACAGCTAGCACTTGGGCAAGCTCCCAGAGCCCAGTCGAAGAGAGAAATTAGTGATATTTTGAGCAAAAGGGTCAAGACCATGATAGGAACACCCACAGAAACAGCTGACCTGAGCTAGCAGAAGCTCACAGACTCTGGACTGACAGACGGAGAACCTGCATAGGACCAAACTAGACCCTCTGAATGTGGGGGACAGTTGTACGGCTAAAGCAGACTGTGGGGCCACTGGCAGTGGAACCAGAATTTATCCCTAGTGCTTTAACAGACTTTTTGGAGCCTATTCTCTTTGGAGGGATACCTTGCTCAGCCTAGACATAGAGGAGAGGACCTCAGTCCTACCTCAAAGTGATGTGTCAGACTTTTTTGACTCCCATGGGAAGCCTTAGCCTTTCTGAGGAATGGATGGGGAGTGTGGTTAGTTGAAGGTGGGGTGAGCAGGAGGAGGGGAAGGAGAGGGAACGGGGATTGGTATGTAAAATGAGAAAAGATTGTCTTAAAAAAATAAAGAAAAAAATAAAAAAGAATAATTTAAAAAGAAAGGAAACCAGTCAATTTTTAAGATACTACTATGGTGTCAGGTTTGGAGTCATTTTAGAAGTTCCTTTCCTTGAATAGAAATTCGCAATCATTCTTTTTTAACACCTGGAACACTCAGAATTCAAGTTTTGCCATGAACCATTTTCTGTTCTGAATTTTTCCCCACTTCCTCCATATTTAGGTATCAAAGACACCTCAAGCTTTTCAAGAGAAGTAAGCTTGGCTTTTGGCTCTACGATCTTTTTAACACCTAGCTGGATATATACTTGGATGAATGAATGAACATGATCAAAGCCAATTAGCATTTGTGGAGACAAGTCGGAGGCACCATGGTGTTCTAATTAGTTGATAAGGCTGTGAGCTTATGGAGAACAATAAAAGTTTCTTAGCAGAGTGAGACACCTGCCTTAAACCTCAAACATAAGAACCTCCTTGATGAGTAGACTCTTCAACCCATCATCATTTGGCCTCAGCACAACTGATCTGTTTTAAGTTTCCCTCGGTGCACTATGCTGTTAACCCATCTCTACATTTATTCTTACCATTTCCTTAGACTCCTCAAAATCATTCTCTTGCTCAAAAAACAAACAAACAAAACACATGGCCTCATTTGCGGAAAAGACTCTTCCAATAAATAATAGAAAGGCTTCCCTGAAACCCAGTTAGATACTTCTGTGAACTATCGCGCATAATGGTATCGCCCGACTGAAAAACCTTTAAACTTAAAACAAGATAACATTCATGGACCTCTTGGTTCTATCAGTTGGGCTCATTTGGACAGTTCCTGTACATGGAGTCCTATTGGCTGTGGTCATTTCTCAGCTGCGGTAGTCATAAGGACATCTCGGCTGGCTTGTCACCACATGGCAAGATGTATTAGTGGGAGCTGGCTTTGGTTGTCTGATGGAAACACATATATGCCACTTTAGGTGATCTGGGATGCTCACGTTCTGACACCTGGATGTGAGAGGGAATTCTGTAAGACCAAGCATTTCCAGAGGAAGGAAGAACAGGTTGCCACCCCCATCTGCATAAGAGCAGGAACTGCAAACTGCCTCCAACCATTGAACCATCTCACTAGTGTTTTGTTTTTAAACTGTACAATGCTGTAATCTAAATACTCAAACTCTCACTATAAATCTTTTCATCACTCTGCAATGAATAGCTAGCAATGTGGTGGATATGACCACTAAGTACATATAGATTTAATTCAAATAAAATAAGTTGCTGGGCATGATTTTGCATTCCTTTTATACCAGTACTTGGGACGCAGAAGCAGGCAGATTGCTGTGAGTTCAGGCTAACTTTCTCTACATAGTGAGACCCTACCTCAACAACAATGACAAATAATAATAATAATAATAATAATACAAATATTTTAGAAAATAGATTATGGATTCAAATTTTTGAAAAATGATTATAACCAAAATACCATTTTTAAAGGTAGTGATGGGGAACAAACCCAGAACCTTCTGCCTCCTGGGCTCTGTCACACTCTAGTAACTTTACTTACCACATTTAATATGAACACCACACTTCACTGACACTTAGGACTTTCAATGTTGCTCACCCAGATTTTGTACTCCCAATTTTGTGATCTTATTTCTTTTTAAACAGGATTTTATTATATAGCTCAGTCTGACTTTAAAATTTCAACCCTTTTGCCTCAGCTGTCCAACTACTAGAATTACATATTCAGAACACAAGCCTCTTTTTTATTGATTTTATTGAGCTATATATTTTTCTCTGCTCTCCTTCCTTCCTCTCCCCCACCTTCAATCATTTCCCATTGTCCCCATGCTCCCAATTTACTCAGGAAACATTGTCTTTTTCTACTTCCCATGTAGATTAGATCCATGTATGTCTTTCTTAGGGTTTTCATTGTTGTCTAGGTTCTCTGGGATTATGAATTATAGGATTTTTTGCTTTTGTTTTTTGCTTTATGTCTAAAAGCCATTTATGAGTGGGTACATATGGTATTTATCTTTTTGGGTCTAGGTTACCTCACTCAATATGATGTTTTCTAGATACACCCATTTGCCTGAAAATTTCAAGATATCATTATTTTTTTTCTACTGTGTAGTACTCCATTGTGTAAATGTACTACATTTTCCTTATGCATTCTTTGGTCGAGTAGCATTTAGGTTCTTTCCAGGTTCTGGATGGGACAAACAATGCTGCTATAAACATAGTTGAACACATGTCCTTGTGGTATGATTGAGCATTCTTTGGGCATATGCCCAAAATTGGTATTATTGGGTCTTGAGGTAGGTTGTTTCCTAATTTTCTGAGAAATCGCCACACTGACATCCAAAGGGGTTGTACCAGCTTGCATTCCCACCAGCAATACAGAAGTGTTCCCTTTATCCCACAACCTCTCCAGCATCAGTTGTCATCAGTGTTTTTGATCTTGGTCATTCTTACAAATGTATGATGGAATCTCAGAGTTGTTTTGATTTTCATTTCTCTGATGACTAAGGATATTGAACATTTCCTTAAGTGCCTTTCAGCCATTTTAGATTTCTCTGTTGAGAGTTCTCTGCTTAGGTCGCTACCCCATTTTTTTTACTGTATTATTTTGATGACCAATTTCTTGAGTTCTTTGTATATTTTGGAGATCAGTCTTCTGTCTTATGTGGGGTTTGTGAAGATCTTTTCCCATTCTGTAGGCTGCCATTTTGTCTTGTAGACTGTGTCCTTTGCTTTACAGAAGCTTCTCAGTTTCAAGAGGTCCCATTTATTAATTTTTTCTCAGTGTCTGTGATACTGGGGTTATATTTAGGAAGTGGTCTCCTGTGCCTGGTGTAGGAGGGTCCTTCTGTATTTGGGTTGCTTTTATTGGTTAATAAAGAAACTGCCTTGGCCTTCTGATAGGGCAGGACTTAGATAGACAGGAGAAAGAGAACAGAATGATGGGAAGGGGACAGAGTTAGAGAGAACAGCCGCCATGAAGCTGCCAGGTTAGACATGCTGAATCTTTCCCGGTAAGCCACGACTCGTGGTGACACGCAGATTATTAGAAATGGGTTAAACAAATATGTGAGAGTTAGCCAATAAGAGGCTACAGCTAATGGGCCAGGCAGTATTTAAATGAATACAGTTTCTGTATGATTATTTTGGGTATAAGCTAGCCAGGCACCGGGCAGCGGGAGCCGGGTGGCACAAGGGGCCCTGCGCCGGGAACGCAGCCCGAGCCCCTCATTACTACATGTGCCAATATATTCAAGTGTACTTCCCACTTTCTCTTCTTTGAGGTTCAGTGTGGCTGGCTTTATGTTGAGGTCTTTGATCCATTTGCACTTGAGTTTTGTGCATGGTGATAGATATGGATCTATTTTCATTCTTGTACATGTTGATATCCAGTTATGCCGGCAACATTTGTTGAATATGCTTTCTTTTTCCCATTTTATATTTTTTGCTTCTTTGTCAAAAATAAGGTGTTCGTAGGTGTGAATTAATATCTTGGTCTTCAATTCTGTTTTATTGGTTCTCCTGTCTGTTTTTATGCCAATACTAGTCTGTTTTCAGTACTGTAGCTCTGCAGTAGAGTTTGAAGTCAGGGATTGTGATGCCTCCAGAAGTTCCTTTATTGTACTTCCCACTTTCTCTTCTTTGAGGTTCAGTGTGGCTGGCTTTATGTTGAGGTCTTTGATCCATTTGCACTTGAGTTTTGTGCATGGCTATCCTAGGATTTTTGCTTTCCCATATGAAGTTGGGTACTGTTCTTTTAAGGTCTGTGAAGAATTTTGCTGGGATTTTGATGGGAATTGCATTGAATCTGTAGATTACTTTTGGTAAGATTGCCATTTTTACTATGTAAATTCTACCTACCCAAGAGCATGGGAAATCTTTCCATTTTCTGGTGTCTTCTTCAATTTCTTTCTTCAAAGATTTAAAGTTCTTATCATACAGGTCTTCCACTTGTTTGGTTAGAGTTACTTCGAGATATTTTATGCTATTTGTGGCTATTGTGAAGGGTGATGTTTCCCTGATTTCTTTCTCAGTCTGTTTATCATTTGTGTAAAGAAGGGCTACTGATTTTTTTTAGTTAATCTTGTATCCTGCTACATTACTGAAAGTGTTTATGAGATATAGGAGTTCCTTGGTAGAGCCTTTGTCTAACTCAAGCATCTTTAAAGGAGAGACATACCCAAGAGTAGTCAGAGCTGGTCCATACCCCATGGATAGGCACACAATGCGTGCAGAGTATAAATACCGCCACCACCTTTACTCTTAGGTGGGGTAATTCTAAGGTTTGTATTTAGCATTATTTTTACTATTTCTCTATGCAATTAAACTACCCCCACTGTGGAAGAAGGCTTCAGGATTTGCCAATTACTTTATTCTTCTTTATCTACATAAATTTTGTTTTCTAGGTCAATTATATTGTGAACTCCAAATAATACCCTGACCTCAAGGTCAGCTCCTGAGGGAAACGAACTGAAACATGCAATGAACACACTCAGGAAACATTGATTTCCTATGACTAATATGTCAATGAGATACAAATTTAACCTAGTCCAATATTTGATTTGCGATGGATTAAAAAAAAATCCAGTCAATACTTGGTTGCTACCTGGCACTGTCAAGACATACAAATAACAGAGTGGTTATTACTCAAGTCATTGAATGCTTACAAGGCGACAGACAGGTTAGAATAATCAGCAAGGAATCAAATACTGGTAAACCTAGGAAATCAAAGGTTTTGATTTTTTTTAAACTTACCCTTTTAACTTATCTATTAAAAAACAAAGAAATGAAAAACATTCACCAGGTGTCTCTAAACTTTCCATCACCATCCTTACTAAGAAAGCCTCATGGACATCAGAGCAGAATTTGGGAGAAGAGGATAGGGAGTGTCCTGGTTATGGTTTCTACTGCTGTGGTAAAATACTATGATTAAAAGCCACTTGGGAGGAAAAAAATTTTATTTGGATTTTACTACCAGATCACTGTTCATCATCAAAGGAAGTCATGACAGAAATTCAAACAGAGAATGAACCTGGAGGCAGAAGCTTATGCAGAGGCCATGGAGGAGTGCTGCTTACTGACTTGCTCATCATGGCTTGCCCAGCTTGCTTGCTTATAGAAACAAGGACCAGGAGCCCAGATTGGCCCCACCCACAATGAGCTGCACCATCCTAGAGCAATCATTGATTAAGGAAATGCTCTACAGGCTTTCCTACAGCCTGATATTATGGAGGCATCTTCTCAATTGAGGTTCCCTCCTCTTAAATAACTGTGTCAAGTTTAAATAACATTGGCCAGCTTAGAGGGCAATGTGTCCTAAGGAAGCAGTTTATTGAGGTGGTCAGAATGGGACAGACAGTACTTGGGTGACAAATGGGAATCATGTAGCTCTTCAAGCCTGAGAGGATTTCAGGAATAAGCATTGAGAATGGAGCAGTCAATGTGTCACAAATGATCATATTCTTTAGTCAATTATGAGTATCAGTCCTCATCTTCCTTAGAGAAAGGTGCTGTGGGATAATGCTCTTGTTCACTGTAAAGATTTGTCAGTCGTATTTGTTTAATAAAACACTGATTAGCCAGTAGCCAGGCAGGAGGTATAGGTGGGGCGATCAGACTATGAGAATTCTGGGAAGAGGAGAGGCAGAGGCGTAGTCATCATCCAAAACTAGAGGAAGCAAAATGAGAATGCCTTACAGGAAAAGGTACGAAGCCACATGGCTAAACATAGATAAAAATTATGGGTTAATTTAAGTTATAAGAGGTAGTTAGTAATAAGCCTAAGCAATAGGCCAAACAGTTTATAATTAATACAAGCCTCTGCGTGTTTCTTTGGGAATGAATGGCTGTGGGACTGGGCGGGACAGAAACATCCATCTACAGAAAGGCCCCTGCTCTTTTATTGAAACACAAAATAGAAATGAAGGTGAGGACCAAGATATAGTGACTTACACACACCCTCCTGCCTGTCTCTACCAAATTCAACTATAGCTAGACCACTTGGCCTCTGAGAACTCTATTCTCCGTCTGTAGCTTTGGTTTCTCTATGATGCTCTGTGGGCAAGGATGAGAAGAAAGGACAATGGTCCAAAGTCCCTGTCCTACTGGGGTCTTCCCAGTGCCATATCCCCAGTGGTTTAGAGAGTGAAAGGCCTCCATTGAGCTTTGATGTACAGGCCTTTTGAAGACTAACATCTTCTTCCTGTTGTGGACCACTGCCACTTCAAGCTCTTGTTCTATTAAGACAAAAAGACAAAAGAAAGGTTCCCTGAGGTCCCCGCAACATGGTGTGGGATATCCTTGACTTTTGATTCTATCCAATATCACCTTGGCTATGTTACTTAGTGGCTGTGAGCTATGAATTTTTCTTTACACATTTTATATTTAAATGAGATCACAGTTAGTCTGATGCCAGGCACTAAGAAAGTGTTTGATAAATGGTAACATTTCTTTTCCAAAAATGGTAAGATAGTCTCCATCAATACTCATTGGGGCCATGTTGTGCATTTATTAGGTAACTGTGGCTTCAGTCTTAAAGTCCTACCAGAGTTAGCCAGTGCTGTCTTACTACTACAGTGAAAGGCCTTTTAGAAGATACTGATGACTAAGTGACAGTCTCATATCAACTGAAATTGAAATGTCTTCAAGTGAAAAGTTTTCCAAGGTTCTCCTAGTAAGTCAGATGCATGGGAGGTTCCTTTGTTTATGTAACTGAACTTACTCAACTGAAAAAAAAAAAACAACCTGGAATTTATAGACAGAGACCATCATTGTATCCAGAGGTAGCCAGCCTGATTACACTGAAGACTGTATCCTATAGGAAAGCAAGTGTAGTAGGAGCTTGAAGGGGAAGACTTCAGAAGGGTCACAAAATTTGTTTTCAAATACTTGCAGGGGCTAAAATACCTATTTTTTCCCTAGGAATTGATTAATTGCATGGTTTGTGGTTTTCTATTATGTAGAAGTTACAAGTATTGAGGTTTTCAAAATAAGAAACAGCTTCTGGTGACTGCCTCTGTGAGAATACCACTCAAGAATGTGCCAGAAATGCCCAAGCAAGTTGGGATGGCTTGTCAGAAGGAGCTTAGACAGGTGCTCCAAAATACTTTTTAAATTGGAGACTATATGAGTTGGATTAAGCTCTTCAATATATTGTCTTCTCACTTTGTTTGTTTCTTGTGTGTGAGAGTTTTCTTGTATGGATGTACATGACAGGTATGTGCAGAGACCAAAACTAGGCACCAGATCCCCTGCGCTGGAATTATAGCAGTTGGGAGCTGCCGTGTGGGTGTAGGGAACCAAGCCCAGGTCCTCTGCAAGAGCAGCAAGTACTCTTAACTATGTGTCATCTTTCCAGTCCCTAATTTGTTCTATTCTGGAGTGGGTTTCCCAACTCCTCCCATGTGTTATGGCCAAATGAAGGCTTTCAAAAGAAGTAGAAATTTTCTGATAATTGAGTAAGTAAAATGTGTGGGCCTCTTTGTATGGTACTTAGCACTCTGGACTTTGAATGAGAAAATAAAAGAAAAGGGTTTTTTTGGCTTTGTTTTTTCTCTCTTAATCTTTATACTCATGTTTCCAGGAGGATGTTTTAAACAAAAAGTAATCCTTTTAAAAAATAAAAATAAACCTTATTGTTCTGCCTAGATGCTGCAGATGTTATAAAAACATGAGTCCCTACAAACCCTATGCAACCTTTGTCTTTGTGAGCAGATTCCCAGGTCACTCATGCACCTGATAGCATCTTTCCATTGAGGAGCTTGCACAAAGGCAACAAACGCAGGGTCAGAACCCTGAGTCCCCAGGAAGTTCTTTAAAGAGAAGGGTTTAAAAATCCCTGTCAGATGTCAGTCAACTGTCAGAAAAACCTTTGCAGAGTTCTATCCCTTCGGGTGATGAAAGGGGTCAAGCACTTTCATTTGTTTATTCATTCAGTAGTTTCCTCCTTCAATTAAAATTGGTACCTACAATTGTCTCTCCAGAGTACCTAGGTGCCATAATGGGATTTTAAACAATAATACCCATTTGAAAGCGGGCTTTTTCACTGAGGAATATTTGGTGCACTTCTCTGCAAGAAAAAAGCATTGACTCTTACCACCTGCCTATCAGGATTTATTCCTCTTTAACAACAACAAAAGGAAAAGTTCTTAAAAAGAAAAAGAACAGAATAAGCAAGAATCACCTTCAGGGACTGATGTTAAAAGCCAAAGCAGCAATGTGCAAGTTCAAGAACAGTGTTTAGAAACATCAAAAGTGCAATGTTCTGAGCTTTGCTTTCTCATAAACATTGGGCTTCAACTTGTAGAGAAAGATAAAACTGAAATGCATTTTCCCCTTTCTTCTGTACAACTAGCTTTTCTTATTCGTGTGGATTAATTTTGATGAATGGATAACTTTTTTCTCTGATTTGTACCTTGTTCCTTTTTTCTTTGCTTTGTCATTCAAAGAGTTCAGAGATACGGAGTCTGATTGTCCTCAGCACTGGAACAAATCGTATTAGATGTATTTGAATAGTCAGGGGAAACACAAACCCTCACTTCCACTTTGTTCAGCCTCTGTTCTCCCATCCATCTTGGTCTGACACGCCAGCCTGTTTTCTGCCTTTGTAGCAGCAGGTTCATAAGAAGCCCCAGTTTCTGTGATAAAAATCTTTATAGAAATCTCTAAGGAAAAAAAATCCAGCCGATTTCCATTATTAAGCAGAACAGATTTTAACGCCATCAGAAGGAAGGCAATGCCATGAACACCCCCCATCAACTGAAGCAGTTTTGTGAATGTATATTAAATACTTATTCTGGAAAGATAAAGTTTTACCAAACCTTCTTATAGATGGGGTTCACATCTCCAGAATAGGCAAGCATAAGCTTTCCTGGGGATATGTGTTCAGCAGGCACAGAAAGAGGCACAAGGTAGACCAGAAGTAGGAGCGTCCCAAAGACTCCAACACAGAAGAATGCTCTCTCAGCTCCAGTAGGACTGCACAGAAAATAAGCAAGGGACTCTTTAATCAAATAATATTTAACTACACTATATTAATAAACAGAATCTTAGATTAAATGCCCATTCGGTGCAAGATGAGTGACAATGATTAATATCACTTCTAATTCTATGATAAACCACTGTCAAGTCATGAGAGAGATAAAAATTAACAAAGACACGAAAAACACTTCTTAAGACTAGAAGACTGGGGATGGAGAGAGGGCTCATCTGTTAAGAGCACTCTGCAACTCCAGTGGACCCAAGTTCAATTCATAATGAACACACATAATGCTATGGGGTAATGCTCTTGTACCTTGTAAGGATTTGTCACTCATATCGGTTTAATAAAATGCTGATTGGCCAGTAGCCAGGCAGGAAATATAGGCAGGGCAACAAGACTAGGAGAATTCTGGGAAGAAGAAAGGTTCAGTCTCCAGTCGCCACCAAGATGCACAGGAAGCAAGATGAAAATGCGACACTGAGAAAAGATACAAAGCCACATGGCTAAACATAAATAAGAATTATGGGTTAATTTAAGTTGTAAGAGCTAGTTAATAATAAGCCTGAGCTAATAGGCCAATCAGTTTATAATGAATATAAGCCTCTGTGTGTTTCTTTGAGACTGAATGGCTGTGGGACCAGGTAGGACACAAACTTCCATCTACATACAGTGGCTCAAAACCATCTGTAACTCCAATCTTGGGGGATCTGACAACTCAGGCATTAATACATATGTCACACAGACACACATACAGACAAAATACTCACACCCACAAAAATAAAAATAAATAAATCTTTATAAATAGAGGGAGAGAAAGAGATAATATCAGAAGAAAAGCAAGTGCCTATGCATGCTTACAGTGCCTATGCATGCTTACAGTGCCTATGCATGCTTACAATGCCTATGCATGCTTACAGTGCCTATGCATGCTTACAGTGCCTATGCATGCTTACAGTGCCTATGCATGCTTACAGTGCAGTATGGGCTCCCAGTGGGGCCACTCCTCTCTCTAGGAAGGCATGACTGCCAAGCCTCTTTGAGAGGTCATCCTCAAGCTGCCTGGCAAGAGCACTGTCTGACTGAGGTTAACCCAGAACTTTAGCTTCCAGCATCTTTCAAGCAGTCACCTTGCCAGAAAACCTCCAGATCAACACAGAAGTAAGTAGTTCTATATGATATGGTCACAATGCTAATCATGGAAGAGCTAGAGATTCAGAGCAGTCAATACGGACCTCTGGATGGTTTTCCAAAGATGTAAGTATAGGCTTAAATCCCATACAATGCCATTTGAAGATTCTATTTAAAACTATGAAAGATTAGGAAAGGAGAGATGGCTCAGTAGTTAAGAGCATTGGTGGCTCTTGCAGAAGATCTGTGTTAGGTTCCCAGCACCCTCATGGTAGCTTGCAGTCATTTATAACTCCAGTTAATGGGTATTTAATGCCCTCTTCTGGCTTCTACAGTCATTGCACCAACATGGTTCAATGCCAGCACTCATACACATAAAAACAAATCAATCTTTAAAATAAAAGCCAATTAAGGTAAGCTCAGCCTGTTCAGGATTCACTCTCTTAGCCAAGTAGTCTCTAATCTGGGTTTCATCCCATCTCAGAGCCATTGAGTTGACATCATTGCTCAGTCACCCCTCCAACGGGAAGGTGACAAGCCTCAAATGGTTGCTGGTAGGATATGATGGTATGAAGATGCCACAAAACCAGTCATCAAACTTTCCAAGAGCTGAAGCATACCTCATAAGTTTCTGGGAATGGAAACTGATAAGACCTGCTCTTACATTTCTTTTATACACCTTTCCCAAAAAAAACCCTTACTTATTTCACCCAAAAATAAGCTGAAGTGCCAGTGAACCCGGATGATGCAATCATTCATTCAATTGCATATGTAGAGTATTGATGCTGTGTGCCAGCTAGAAGGTAGCAGACATAGCTCACAGTACCTTTTCTAGTTTATATGAAAGAGATATAAAAGGCAGAAAGAATTCGTGAAGAACCCCTCTTCCATCTTAAAGAAGGTGTGTCTACCTGGGTGTTCTACCCTTCACAGGAAAACAAGTACAGGCCTGATGTCAACCCATGCCTAGCCTGGGCGTTAAGTGGGGCACTGACAGCATTGTCACAGCTGTTGTGGCCCTTTTGAGGGTGTGGCGTGAGCTTGTGTTCTCCTCATTCTCCAATGGCTTTGAACCACAGTACTTATATAGAACGCTAAGGGCTCTAGCCCTAGCTTTGAACCACAGCACTTATATAGAACGCTAAGGGCTCTAGCCCTAGCTTTGTCCTGGTCCTCTGCAGTGCTCCTACATAACAAATGAATTGAAGCCAATTACAGTCAGTGTTTCTTCCCCCAAGTGACAGTGTCTACCATGTGTTTTCCTGGGAGGAACAGTACCTTTCTCTCCAGTCTGTGCTCTGCCTCATTTCTTCCCAGACATCCTGTGTTCTACTGACCATATTTTCTTGCATCTATTTGCCTTCTTTGGATGTTATTAAATGATATTTGGACTTACTGCATTTATCTTTCTAAAGTCTTTTTATGAACCAAGAGTTGAGGGGCTGAATTGACTCTCTATATATACCAGGAGCTAATCCAAGTACAGTATTTTATTTTAAACAGCTACTGTAACCCCAGAAGGCCTACTCTGCTGCAGAGAGAGAGAGAGAGAGAGAGAGAGAGAGAGAGAACACAGAGACAGAGACACAGAAAGAACATAAACCTCAGAAGTCTTTGGGAAGCCTCAAAAAATATGGAAACTCCTCATCATTCGCTTATGAAGACACGTAGTGATAAGGCCACGTTGAATTACTTGACTAATGGAAAAAGTAAAACCTCTGTAGCCAAGCAAATAAGATGAACTTTAGGGTGATGCACTCCTTTAATCTCAGCACTTGGAAGGCAGAGGCCAGTGGAGGCCAGCCTGGTCTGGAGTGAGCTCCAGGACAGCCAGGGCTACACAGAGATACCCTGTGTTAAAAAAAAAAATAAAAGAGCAACAACAACAAAGACGAACTTTGACCATCATGCTAAATATCAATGCTGGCAGTGTTATGCTTTGAGTGGTTCAAATAGGTGATAAATAGTAAGTAAAGGGAACAGAATCAGTTGGCTTAATGAAAACATTATGTAAAATGTACCTATACCGAGCTGGACAGCTTTCTAAGTATAGGAAAGCAAAATATTGGCGCTTGGGGCTTCTTTTTTTCTTTTCCAAAGATTCAGTTCATGGAGTGGTCATGAAGTTCCCACATAAAGATATTATAGTTTGCCACTCCATATATGTATGTATTATACATGCATACACACACCATACACTAAAAGTAGATCATCTACTAATACAAAACCTTTGAATTTTGAGTCATTAATGACAACTGATTATCCACTTCCTAGGAGATCATAAGCCACTTCCCCCAAGGAAAGGAAGACAGAGAAGCTTAATGCTGGGTTGCCTTCTGCCTGTGCCCTGACTCAGTAACCTAGCCCTGTGCCGTGTAGACTCATTGGCGACAGCCCCGCTGCTCCCTGAGGTGTCCCGAGAAACACAACGCAGTAGGAATGCCCATAACCATCACTATAGTTTTGACTTCTCTGGCACAAGAAGAAAGAGGCTATGTCCCCTCCTATCTTGAAAAGTCCAATTCCTGTCAGGCAATACATCTAAGTAGGAAACGCGTACCTTAAGCCTCAAGGCTGCACTCCTCTGAGACTGTGAATTTTCATACACTCTGCAGGATCAGGCTGTCTGAGAACTGAGGTAAGCATTGGGTGGAACGTTTTCTCTGATCTACTTTGGCAAATACCAGATCTGCAGATCTTTTTTGCCAGCAAAATAAAAAAGCAAAGCCCTTATGCAAACAAACCTCAGAACGAAGAGAGAAATATCCTCAGAATGTGAAGGGAATTATAAAGGACCATAAGAGGCAATTCACATGTCTCAAAATAAGTGTGATTTCCCTCCCTGCCACTTAAGCCCCCAAGGAGGGCTGGAGCTGACCATGCCCACACCTGTGGGTCTTGAGCCTATGATTGTGGCTCCTTCTAGCTCTTACTCATTGATAGCATGGGCTGTATTCCCTGCTCCATAAGTTAGCACGAATCTATTTCTGTGTTGTGTAGCAAAAGAGCACCAACTGACACAAAGGAACACTGAAAATTACTTCTAGCGGACAAGCAGGGAGAAAAATGACAGACGTGAAGGAGTATTCTATTTCAAGAGATGGAGAAAGGGCAGTGTAAAAAGAACTGGGGTAGAATGAAAGGTGACGTTTTGAAGCCAAGGAGGGAAAAAATTTATAGCTTCTAGATCTTGCAAATTGAAAGCATTATCATAAAATTAGTAATATTCATGAGAAGAGACCCAAATACATGCATTTACTGAGCAGTAAATAAATAAACAAATAAGTAAATCTTCAAAGGATCACATAGAAATAAGGATATATTTACAAATCTCTTTGGAAAATGGACAATCTAAGAATTAAGAATTATTCTACTGAATTTAAAAAATATTTTCAACTCTCTTATTGAAGTATAGTTTGTATGAGTATATTCATTTTTAGTATACAGTTCAGTGATCTCATGTATATTCGGCACAGTCACCATCTCAGTCATGGCTTAGAACATTGTCATCAACCACAGATGTTGTCTCGCTTTTTTTCCCACCATAGATCAAGCTCAGCAATCCTGGACAAACATTCTACCATGCAGCCTCCCTCTCAGTTCTCTCGTTCCTTTGCAATTACCTTCCCCCTTCTTAATTTCCATTTCAGCTTGCTTTGCTTGTGTCATTATAGCCCAGTCTTTTCCTCTCTAGAATTTCAAATAAATGGAGCTACAATATATGTTCTGGTTTGGGTTTCTTTTATGCAAACTTTCTTATATGCATCCACGTTTGGCATGCATTCATAGTTTGTTCCTTTTTGGTTTTAGGTAGTGCCCATTGTATAAAAACTACAATTTGTTTTGCTATTCATATGCTGAATGGCATGTGGCTTGTTTTCCACTTTGAGCATCATTGAATAAAAGTACTGTGAACAAGTACACTTTATGTGTAGAATTATATGGTAAGGATTTATTTTATATATTGGGGTTAAACCTAAGAAACTGTTCTAGCTTCCCAAAGCACTGTACCATTTCACATGCTGCCAGTACATTAAAGTCCATGCTAAATACTTAGTAGCATATTGTACACTAAGTTTGTTCAATTGCAAATAGATATATAATACTAGCTCAGGTTTATAATTTGACTTCTTTGGTACTTAATGATTTGTAGTATGTTTCCATGTGTGTTTTAAGTAGTATCTACTTAATTTCTTTACTCGCTTTTATGAGTTGTCTACGTCTTATCTCGAGGTTGCAGAGAGTGTCCTGTCTAGTTTATCACCAACTTGACACAAACTAGAATTATCTGAGAAAAGGGAACCAAAGCTGAAAAAATGTATCTATAAGACTGGCCTATAGACGAGCCTAATGGGACATTTTCTTAATTAATGATTAGTGTGAGAAAGCCCAACCCATTGCAGGTGGAGCCATCCCCTGGCAGGTGGTCCTGGGTGATAGAAGAAAGCATGTTGGGCAAGCCAGACAGCACTCCTTCATGGCCTGAGCTTCCGCACTGACTTTCCTGGAAGAAGGATTGCAATCTGTAAGATGAAATATACACTTTCCTCCCCAAATTGCTATTGGTCATGGTGTTTTATGACAGCCATAGAAACCGTAACTAAGGCAATACATTTTCCATATTTGCTAAAGAAATCTTTTAATAGATATTAATTTGGAATAATGTCTCCCCATTCACAACTCTTTATAAAGTCAATAGTAATTGTTAAGTAGCTGCTTATATAACTTAATAAGAAGAACACAAACAGCTAAATAAGTAATAAAAGATACCGATGTATTACAAAGATAATAAATAGATTGTTTGTAAGAACATGTGGCCCTCCTCTCAACCTACCTCCATTCCTTTGGGACTTGCCACTAACCCCAGCTCCTCTGCCTACTAGGAACCCCACCCATAGTCACCACATGTGACTCATACCTAGTATTTCCATAATTCTACCATGCTCCCTACTTCAGCCCCCCCTCTCAGCCCATCCCCATGTCTTTGTGACTTCCAATTAGGGAAATGCAAATTAAAAAGTTGGCTGAGGTCAATAAGCCAACTGACAGCAAATGCTGGTGGGGATTTGAGGACAGGGTGACTTTCCCTCATCCACTGTTGGTGACATGGCAAACTGGTACAGCCATTCTAGAAATCAGCATAAAGAATTCTGAAAAAGCTAAAAATAAATCAACCATATGACCCAGCTATACCACTTCTTGGCATAAGGCCAAGGGACTCAACATCCTACTCTATAGACACTTGCTTAGCCAAGTTCATTGCTGTTCTACTTACCATAGCTAGGTAATGGAAATAACTTAACTGCCCTTCAACTGACAGATGAATAATGAAAATATGATAGGTGTGATACAATAGAATTCTACTAGGCTGTAAAAAAAATGAAATCATGAAGTCTGCAGATAAATGGATGGAACTGGAATGTAATATACCGAGTGAAGTAACCCAGACCCAGAAAAACAAAGGTCACATGTTCTTTCTAACTTGTGGATTCCAGTTCCAAATCTTTAGATAGGAGCATATGACCTGGTGTAACTGCGGAAACCAGGAAAATAAAAGGGACCATAGCTGGGGAACTGCAGCAGAGAGGGGTATAATGAGGCGCAGCTGTTATGAAGAGAGGCCATCGAAAAGGAGAGCTTTAATTGGAGAAGGAACAGGGAGGACAACACAGAAAAAGAGGAAGAAAGAAGGGACAACTAACACCAAGGATGCTTGAGAAAGACACAGTGAGTCATTGTTTTATGTTTGCTGAAAATCACACATAAGTTGTGTGTGTGTTGAAAAAGTTATACCACTTGGAGAAATAATGTTTCCCACAAGAGCCATGAACTAACAAAACCCCCAAGTACCATGCATGAGAAAGCTCCACTCAAGTTGTTGGTGAGGGGAGTCAGAGAGAACCCCCCCAAACAATACAGCCTTGTGGTTGCCCTTGGTTGACTTCCAATAGTCAAAGGTAAGGCCCTATTGCTCAAGGCATGATGCATTTGATACAAGAGTTGGAGTCATTGTCTGGATCTGCTCTGGAAGTCTCAGCCCTAAGCAGTCACTCTCCTAGTATCAGAAGGTGCCATGCAGGCTGCCAAGGGAGAGGGGCATGTGGCAGTCCTACCCAGCTGGGAAGCCCATTAACCACAAGAGGCAATATTTCTACAATAGTGAATAGTATAGATTTGGAGGTAACTAACAGTGGTCTCATGCAATTTAAGTCTCATGCAACAGGAGGAAGATCATGCCTAGTGCTTCAACTACACATGCTTAGAGAGTTCATAGCCCCAGAAGGAAATTCTGTTACCACCTCTTTCTAAACTAGTATGATTTTCTACTTGCACACTTAACTTTATACCACAGGTAAGTACACATTTTCACCCCTACCCAAAGGAGCTTCCTTTTGCAGCAAAAGGAGACATGAGAGAAAGCCACAGCTAATCAAAATACACAGAACAACTACCCTTAGGACACCCAGCCCTGGTGGATACATCTACAACACAACTCCTGCACCTAAGGCTCAGGGAACATCACAGAAGAGGGGGCAGAAAGATTTCAAGAGCCAGAAGACTATGGAAGCTCAACAACATGGCTGCCTAAACACGACCTGAAAATTTCCAACAATTGACACCCAGCAGAGATGGAAAAATCTCACCAGGTCTCATCCCTAGAGGGGGAGCCAAAGACAATTAGCAACTACTGAGAGTGGGAGAATTCATCTTCCCAGGGATGAGAGCTCCTGATTGGTTATCCAATAACAAGTGGTCAGTCCTATAAAAATATATACACAGGCAACAGTGAAGTAACAGTGAAGTGAACAGGGTGTGTGTGTGTAACAACATCAGTGAAAGAAAAAGCCCCATTAATTTGGGAGGAAGTAGGAAGGTGTTGAATTCTTTGAAGCTGTATTTGCAGGAAGTTGTGAGCTGGGAACTGACCTTCCATCCAGTGGAGGAGCAAGAAACACTCCTAACTACTGAGTCACATCTGCAGTCTCTAGGTAGAAACTTCAAAACATACCTGGTAAGATACATCCCAAGTTCTACATGACCATAATAGTCGGTCAGTCCAGACTATTATAGCCCAGGAAAACTATCTATTAAATTTGAGAGACAAGACAGGTGTGGTGGCACACATCTTTAACCCCAGCACTTTGGAGGCAGAGGCAGGAGGATCTCTCTGAGTTCAAAGCCAGTCTGGTCTACAGAGTCAGTTCCAGGACAGCCAGAGCTATATAGAAGGAGACTTCCTAAAACAAAACAAGTAAATAAAATAAAATACAATTGAAAGAGAAACAAAATCTTTCCATGGTAAGAACAGATAAAGAATTTATAACCCCGCCAGGCGGTGGTGGCACACGCCTTTAATCCCAGCACTCGGGAGGTAGAGGCAGGTGAATCTCTGTGAGTTCGAGACCAGCCTGGTCTACAAGAGCTAGTTCCAAGACAGGCTCCAAAGCCACAGAGAAACCAAAAAAAAAAAAAAAAAAAAAAAAAAGAATTTATGACCCCTATAATCTAGCTTTATGGAGAAGGGTGGTAAGAATACTTCAGGCTGAAGAGAATGATAAACATAGTGAAGAGGTCACAGGGATAAATATCAGGATAAATGATCAAAAGTGCCTAAGAAAATCTACAAAATCAACAAAACGATAAAAGTCAAGACTCAACTTTCAATAACTCTTGATATCAATGGTCTCAATTTTCCCAATAAAAGATACAGCCTAGCAGATTAGAGTAGAAAGCAAGGTCTGTCTTTTTGCTCCCTCCAAGAACTCATCTCCCCATCAATGACAGGCAACACATTGGAGTCACAGGATGAGAAAAGAAATTCCAAGCAAATGAAACTAGGACATTGTAGTAATGAGGCGAGTGGGCCACGTCCCACTGCCCAGCTAGCTTAACTCCCAAAATAACCACACAGAAATTGTATTAATTAAATTACTGCCTGGTCCATTATATCTAGCCTCTTCTTGGCCAACTCTCACATCCTGATCTAACTCATTTCTACCAGTCTGTGCAACACCACGAGGTCGTGGCTTACCGGGAAAGATTCTAACCACCGTCAGTCTCAGACAGGAGCTTCATGGCGTCTCTCTATCTCTGCCTTCTTCCTCCCAGAATTCAGTTCTGTCCTCCCCACCTATCTAAGTTCTGCCCTATCAAAAGGCCAAGGCAGTTTCTTTATTTAACCAATGAAAGCAACACAAATACAGAAGGACCTCCTACCCCAGAACATAAGCTGCTGTTATCATTGTAGTAACTATAGAACTAATCAGAAGAGATAGGAAGGTCATGTCATATGCATATAGTAATATAATACATTATATGGGGAACAAGTCACCAAGAAGATATTATAGTTCTAAATATGTGTTGGGGATTGCAGATTCTCAGACCCTGAATTTTCTATGATACTTTGCCTGCCAGAGTGAACAGCTTGTTTTCTTGTGCTTACAGCTGCTCTGGGCACAAAACCCTCATGAGTTCCTGAGGGCAGGGGAATGGTTTCTGGCAGACTTGCAGCTGAAAAATCCCAAGTGCATTAGTCAAGGAGAACCCTATAGAAGCTGCCTTGGAGCACAATAAAATGGGCATTCTTGTTTCAAGAGTGACCTATGTCTCTTTGTGTTTTAATCTTCAGCCCCTTGCCTGACTCACTAATCATCCTGTAGTGCAGGCACTACAAATATGTACACAGCAGACACATGGGTACACAATCTCATAAAATGGACACTAAATGTAAAACCATAGAGTAACTCCAACACAATGATAGTGACTTTAACACTTCACTCTCATCAACAGATTAGACATCCAGACAATAGTTAAGCAGAGAAACACTGAAGTTGAATGCTATACATCAAATGGACCTAACAGACTTCTACAGAACTTTTTAAAGGATGCACATTCCTCCTAGCAGCCCATGGAACTTTTGCCAAAACAGACCATGTATTAGACACATAACAACTCTCAAAAAATACTAGAAAACTGAAATAACATCCTATATTCTATAGGTGTCTAAAACTCCAGTTCCAGAGAATTCAGTGTCTTCTTTTAGACTCCACAAACCCACACACAGGAAAATACATTTACAACATAATCTTTTCAAGAAGAAAGACTGTGAAAGACTATTTAAAAGATGAATTGAGCACCAGGTATGGTGGAGAACACCTTTAATTCCAACACTTGGAAGACAGATGTAGATCCATGTGTTTAAGGCCAACCTGCTTTGCAAGGTAAGTTTCAGAACAGCCAGGGCTACACAGAGAAACCCTGTCTCATAAAACAAAATAATAATAAGGATTATTATTACATTACTATATAATTTATATTCTATATTATAATATTTGTTACTATTATTTATTATTACTATTATTGAAATGAAAGATGAAGCACAGCCAATAAGATTGCTCAGACAGTAAAGGCACTTGCTGCAAAGCTGAAAACCTGTTTGATATCCAAATCCCACATGATGGGAAAGAAGAAAGAACTCCTACAAACTGTCCTCTGGCTTTCACAAGTATGTGTGGTACAAAAATACCATTTTCTACTACACGAAAGCACACACTCAAATGAATAAATAAATAAAATGTGATAAAGAGCAAAATACTGTTATAAAATATGAAAGTATAAGCATAGACTGGTAGAAACTATTAACATATTCTGGCATCTTATAAATCGCTGTGTCAAGAATACTTACAGATCTGAATTCAACAGAGAGGAAGAAATATATCAGGAAGCATGCGGTGCTTTGTATTAATAGGCACATCAAAGAGAATGGGTGAGCAAAATGTACTTCATCTGCACAAAGGAGTAAGATGCAGCAACGTAAAAGAAGATATCCACAGCTCAACTGTTTCCATGCACGTCAAAGTCACAATGGGCAAAAGATGCCAAGACGCCAATCCAAGAGCCACAAGTGTACTGATTCATTTATGTCATTATAAAAATAAAGATGGTTATAGGTTGCAAAGGGTTAGGACTAGGGGCAGAGTGCAGCAACTGGTGAAGAACCATGAGGGAATTCACCTGCATTGTGGAAAATCAATGTGCCTTGGCTGTGGTGACAACAAAACTAATCTACACATGTGGTAATACTCAAAAAATCACACAATAATAACGCAAAGGGATGGAAAGGGGAGAATAATCAGGCTGAGAATTTGGATTACTAAATCAACCCCAGTCTAAGAGTAGACCAGGTTGTTGTTGGGAAGAACATACACAAAACCCCAAAAGTAATCCCTACGCCTGCTCCATAAACTGAAAAGTAGATTTACTCTCCATAATGCTCATTTCAGTGAACATGTATATGCTCCAATAACTATCCACTGCTTCATCAAATGAAAAAAAGTCAAGGAGAGATGCTAACAATTTACCTGGAAAAATATATAAATACTAAGTGAAACTTCCATAGCCAAGATTTGTCAAAAGTCCCAAATTCAAATGCTTTCTCCTAGAGACCTTATGAACATACTCATTCTTCCCTGGTTGTTTTTAGGCTGAGAAAATATGCTTTACTCCTTTGCAGTGTGTGTGCTGGGTATGTTATTTGTAGAGTAAATTGCTCGATTTATCTTGGGAAGTAAATAGCATCTGCTGAAAATGTAAATTCTGTTGCTAGGTGGCATTTCTGTCCGTATTTTAAACTAGATTTTTGAGTGCATTCCCTGTTAATGCTAAAAACATCACATAACTTTTTGTAAATTTTAATTTTATGTGTATGGGTGTTTTACCTGCATGTATGTGTCCCACATGTGTGCCTGGTCCTCACACAAGTCAGAAGAGGGGGTCAGATCTTGAACTGGAGTCACGAGTTACAGGCATTTGTCAGTCACCATGTGGTTGCTGGGAATCGAACCTGTGTCCTCTGAGAGAACAATTAATGTTCTTAACCGCTGAGCCATCTCTCCAGCCTCTGTCACATTAGCTTTGAAGTAGGAAAGATTTTCAGAGTCTAACGTACATGATTACTGCTTCGAAATCATGAATCAAAATGGTTCTCAAAAGACCTCCAGATAGGTTACCAGTGTTTTCGTTTTCACACTGAAGGCACTGTTACAGAAATTAAATGAAAACATACAACTGTTTAAACATTTAGCAACCCTGCATGTTAAAGTCAGCCAACTAGAAGTGAAATCAGTCCTGTTAGGAATGTAAATGACTCTGCAGTCCTGTTTGCTCTAATTAGGGGAAAATAACTTATTTCAATGTTTTAAACCAAATTGTGTTTAAAATCACCTTGTTTACACAGTTCTAAATGAAAAATAGTGTATGGATAAAAATGTATCTTTTATTATGTATTTTGTAGGCTTACTTGTCTGTCAGACACAGAATATTTCATCAGTTAGATGACTCTAACTTCAAAAAGGGCGAACTTTTTTTCTATAAAGGGCCACTGAGCAGATACTGTAGGCTCCACAGGTGACATGGAATCCATAGCAGCTACTCCGCTCTGCCTCTGGGGTGCCAAGGCACCCCAGACACAAGTGAAGCAATAAGTGTGGTTTTGTTCCAATAAAGTTTTATTTACCAAAGCAATCTACAGGCCTCACTGGACCAAATGGTCATGCTTTTCCAGCCCTTGTTCTAACTGTGTATAGGGGGTTCACATGTATACACATGAGCACATGTGTACCCATAGCCATACACTGACTTTATCCTTGTACCATCCCCCAGACCACAGCTGCTAAAAATGAGTTCAGTTTCCTCTGAGAGCTCTGCTCAAGTAGTGTGAGAATGAGTATTAGCTTTGGTGGACACAGCACATGTCTTACGATAGTGATTGCCCGCAGATATGAGGGGATGGTGAAGAACTAGCCTACTGCATCAATAGCTGTAGCTATGAGTTAGAAAAGACCTTAAAGGGGCTGGAAAGATGATTCAGCAGTAAAGAGTTCTTCTACTCGTCCAGAGGATCCAAATTCAATTCCCAGCACCCACAATGGGCACCACAATAGCCTGCATCTCTGGCTCCAGGGAATCTGATGCCTCTGGCCTCCTCGGGCACCTACACACATGTGGCATTCACTCACACAGCTATGCACAGACACATAAGCAAAATAAATAAATCTTAAAGAATAACCCTGTTAGCTTAGACAATTCCCAAATGCTCAAAACTTGAACACAGTTCCTCATTTCCCTCTTTATCAAGAACTGAGTCTCAAAATCTGGCCTGTGGCACTTCTATTCCATTATCTTATCTTCTTCCTAAAAATGGAAAAACGTCTATGGGAGACCAAGGGTGCACAGTTAGGCAGATTATAACTTCGCTCTCTGTTATTAAAATATTTAGCACCCTAAAGGTTGTTTCTGGTATACATTATGTTTAATGTATATATAACTTCTTCCCTTTAATTACATAAGAGTAGCGTACAGAAAGAATTTGTTTGCAAGGTTTATAGTAAGTGAGCTCTCGGCTTAAACATAGGAGTAAGTACTGACCAGCTTCAAGTCTGGTCAGTAGGCTACCATTTCTGCTTACTGTTCAGTTGTTTCATCAGGAAATTACTGACAATTTGTTTTTACACTTTGTTCCCAAGTTATACAGCTTGTCCTGAACACCATGATGAGAACCCCATAGATGCCTAAAGAGTTCCCTCCCCCCCAACAAAGTGTTTAATCAAGTTCGGGTCCCGCCACCTGAAAAAAGATTAATTTCCTAGACGTCAAAGGTGGCTTCTTCTAGCATTAACCCTTCCAAAGGTGGAGTAATAACGAAAGCTGTCACAGAGGACATGTGGAAGCTTCTCTTTTTAGTTTTTCAAAAAAATGCATCATCATAACGCCAATGGTCTTCTTTCTCCTTAAATGTCAGCAACAACCAGCTGGACTATGAAGATCGACTTCCCGCTCTTCTCTATATGAAAAGCCTAATAAAGAGAATGGGGCCAGTAGCCGCGTGGCTGGTTGAAAGCCGTCCTTTCCTGTGGCATGGTTCTGAAGCATGAAGATCTCGGTAGGTAGCACGTGGGTTTGATGCTCTTCATCCTCACATCAGGGAGGTGTCAACTGGGCTGCATTGCCGAAGCTGAGCCCTGCATGGATAATCTCAAGTCTCATCAAACCGAGGGGGCAATCTTAAAATAAAATGACACAAAACATTACCCAAAGCAAGTAACATTGCCACACCTAAAACATCTAGGGTTGGGGATGAGCTGGCCAAAGGGGAAAATCAGGCAGAGCAGATAACAGGGACCACCAATGTTTGGGAATCGCAGCCCTTGCTTCCCAGCCCTCCTCCTGCTCTTTTGGCTCCTGAAGCATCTGCTGCTTCTGATACATTTTATAATGTAAACTCCAAAAGAGGCAGGCATCTGTGCACTAATAGGTCCCGACCTTCAAACACAATGGTGGCACGCAATGACTGAGTCACAGGCAAGATTATCAACCGCATTCTGCCTTCACACTAAGGACTGCATTTGCTGGGGAGAGGCACCTGTAAATCAAAGGCAGAGAGAGAGAGAGAGAGAGAGAGAGAGAGAGAGAGAGAGAGAGAGAGAGAGAGAGAGAGAAGCTGCAGCAAAAGAGCAACGACTTGTGATGATCTTGTAATACCTGCCTCCACCAGAGTTTGCACTAGATGTGAAAATGAAGTCATGAATTTCCAGAACCCTCTCCGACATTCATTATTATTAGTGCCCACCCACCCACCCCAACTCTTTTTTAAATGTTGAAATCTAAACCGTTCAACCACAAAGCCTGCTTCAAAAGGTACAGTTAACTAGCCCAGGTCAGCCAGCATGTGGGTTAAAGCAAAGCTGTCTTCTACTGGCCAGATACTTCTATGCTAACAGGTTAGCTAATGATGCTTAATCCTTGCTGAATGCCTCGGGCTTATGCACGGCTTTTGTCAGCTTATTTGCGACTGTTCTTCACATCAGGGGCCCAATTACCTCTTCAGGGCTTCCCTGTCATCCTTTCTAGGACAGAGGGCTCTTAATGGCTCTGCCTGGGCCATTCTCAGTCTTCCTCCCACCCCTCTTTCCCACAGTCTCTCCTGAATTTAGTCCCAAAGCCCACTTGTCACATTTTTCATTCTGCTCAGAGCCTTGTATGCTAAAGAAACTTTCATGTTCAGCCCCTGCTGGGGTTGTTTGGTTTTGGTTTGAGTGTTTGTTTTGAACAACAGAGTAGAAATGGTGTGAATAAAGAGGGAGCCGGTGCCAATCATTTCATAAGTCAAACCTGGGTCAAATCTGCCCTGAGCACCCCAAGGTCATTCTCACAAGGGTGGAGAGAGAGGGAGGGAGGAAAGAGTCATCTTTTTTCATGCTAAGAAATGCTGGACAACACAGATTAGGTGGGAATCTCTGGGCTTCTGAAAGCAAGAGTGAACAGCCCTTCTCTATCACCTAGGACTCTTAACAAGCTGCATATGGAAAGTGCAGGAACGTTTGCATTCCTGATAGGGAATAGCCAGCCACAGTTTAGGCCCCAGAAAGAACAAGAAGCAGAAAGCCTTGTGGGGTAGGCTTCTTTCTGGGGACCTGCTTTATTCTCAGCTCTTTCCATTGAAACATCTCCTTTGCTCCCCCGTGGACTGTATGGAAGCAAGGCATAACCACGTCTGAATTTTCTGGGGCAGTTCTATGAACCCTGTGCTCTGGATTCCCATGCCACCACCCCAGCAAATGGCTAAAGATGTGTCAGGTGCCCACCTCGCAACTTGCATCTAGGCGCCAACCCTGGAACGCAGCTGATGGCAATGGACCTGTGCTGACCCCAGAACTGCTACATGCTCTGGGGAGGTTCAAGGAGAAACACACGAACATGTAACACACACACACAGTTTATACCAATTGAAGAGAAGAGAAAATTGAGGAAGACAGTAAAATCCAAGTCCAAGTCACCAGAGTTTCACAGAGATCTGATCTTTACTATGTCATAGTCTGTCTTCCAGACACTCTTAAATTTCATGCCCTTTATACAGAATTTATAGAGTCTCAGAGCCAAGGCTGAGAATAAGACAGAAAAGACATCACTGTTTCCTAATTTCTCTGAGCAGATAATGAAAATCAACCCCATCAAGACCCCTGGGGAGAAACAAACCATACTCTTGGAGACTTAAGACCTAGGGAGTGTATCTTCCTCCTTCCCTAGATGCTGCAATTTTAAAGCTGAGGTAAAGGAAGGGCACACCTCTCAGAAGTCTCTGAGAACCCTTCAGGCAACTCCAGCGTTTTAGCCTTTGTCTTCATATGAACTTCTCTTTTGTATGTATTTTTTTGTTGTTACTTGCTAGTTTGGGTGGTGAGGTTCATACCCTTGGACACTCAACACACACTTCCACTAGGCACCACTGCACCCGAGCCCTCCCTGCCATTTTTTGCTTCTTACCAAGGATACTAAGTTCAAATGTAGGGTCTGCTAGACAATTCGTATTTGTCAGATCTGGAGACCATTTGTTTTACTGACAAAGACTCTTTTCCAAAATATGGTTTGAGCAAGGGAGGGAGACTGGAAAGCTGTCTCTGGGGATACAAGTTCTTGCTCTTTCAGAGGACTGAAATTCAGTTTGCAGTACCATGTCAAGTTACTCACAACTGCCTGTGACTTTGGCTCCAAGGGATCTGATGTCCTCTTCCGGCCTCCAGAGACACCAAACACACATGTGCATACACAGACAGGCATAGACATAAATAGATAATAAAATAAGTCATATATACTTATATGGTTCAGGCTTCAAATGTTAGTAGATGAAAATACTAACCTTTTGACCCCAGATGACCTCTGTACCACTTAAGTACAAGATTACAAAGTGCAGAATGTGTCCACTTATTTGAAGAGGAAGACTTTGCCTAGGGTTTGTGGAGGAAGCATAAGAAAACATAAAGGGCTCTCCACATTGTCCGAAGAAGGTGCTAGGGAGAGTTTCTCTAGCTAAGGGACGAACATCGGGTCCCTGAAGACCCCCATGCATCATGTTGCAATTTTCAGTTCCATCCCAAGCACAGTTACCATTGTCTTTAAAAAGATGAATGTTTTTATCCTCAGGAAAGCAGTGTGTTAGTCCCTAACATTCTATGTAGACTAGTTTCACTGGAAGGAATTTTTCACCAATAATAATAGCATTAAAACAAAAATCAATAGGCAAGAGACAATCAGACTTCACTGTGACTGGCATTGTTACTGGAACCCTGCTCTTTAAAGGACCCATGTGAACCACCCATGACTACAAAAGAGCCAGTTCTATTAGATTGATGCATTATTGTACCACGAATCTACAAAACATATCACGAATATTTGTTTGAAAATAAAACACAGGGGATAAGACTGGCTCAGAGGGGGACTTCGTTTCTACACCACTTTTTTCCTGAGCATCATTTACTTACAAAGCTAATCAAGATACAAAATACAGTCAACAATAATGTTCAGGTCTAAGTATAAATTATATACAAAAATCATCTTGGTCTTCTCAACATTAACCCCAGGCAATAAAAAAATATAACTTTGACCTTGTTTTAGTGTTTTTCCTTTGTGTGATTTATCCTTCTGTCTTTTTATGTGACTCTGTAGGTATGTGAAAATTCTCTCATCTTTATTAAGGTGATCAGAATCTAGTGAGATCGCCCCTGGGCTCTCATAATGAAGAAAAGTCTCCGTACTTTTGCCATGAGTCCACCTCTAACAGGCACACAACTTTTAAAAATTAAAACAAACTCACATTTCTCTTTGTATTATTTTTGAAATATATTTTCTTACTCGCTTGACATGAGAAGGCATTTCCCACATTCCTTGTCATTGAATTCCTGGTCTTGTAACTTGGAGAGGTCATGGTACATTGTCTGGGACTTCAGTCTGGATTCCCTGTGGGAAGTTTGAGCCCATCCAGCTGCCAAAGTTCATCATATAAAAGACCCGGAAGAGGGCATGTGGCTGAGTGATGCAGACTTCGAGCAGCTGGGGCTCAGAGTTGATACACTGGGGAGACACAAGAAAGGAAGCAACACACAGACACACAAACACACACAGCATCCAAGAGGGACCCCCAAACAACCATCCAGAAAGCCAGCATCAGAAAATAACAAAAGTAACGATCCCCAGTGTGGCAGTCAGGTATAGACATGGTCAATCATCTCTGAATTTAATAAATTTTTGTCACTTTCCATCTGTGATTTAGAGGAAAGAAAACCTTTTCTTTTTTTTTTTTTTCAGATGGCGAACTGTATCACCCAAGAGGTCTTCAGAATTTCAGTCCTTATGTCTCAGTGTTATATCTGGGATTAGAGGCATATGCCACCGTGCCTGATTAAAGTTTAGTTTTTATCTGTATTTGTGAGTGTTGTATCTCTTACAATGGGTAGCATTACCCACACACATGCAAGTGCAGACACAGACAGGGAGAAAGGGGAGTATGTTCCTGGCAACAACCTTGTCACAGAACAACTGATGAAAGGGGTGAGCAGTGTGTGTGTGTGTGTGTGTGTGTGTGTGTGTGTGTGTGTGTGTGTGTGTGTGTGTGTGTGTGTGTGTATTTGGTGGTGTGGAAAGACCATATGGCATCTGCTAATTTGTAAGCTGTTGGCACCTTTTATCACTTATCAGGCAATCAGTAATACCCTTGTGCCTCATCCACCCTCCAGTTCTCTTACTGATTAGTCTTCAATTGAGCAACAAGGTAGCGCCCTTTGAGCCCTTTGAAAAGGATCACAGGTCTGATTTAGACCCTGCACAGCAACAAACATAACTAAGAGAATGATAAATCTTACCAACCCATTCGGTCTTATTCGGTCTCCCTCTTTGACAGCCTGACAGTCTCCATAAACAACCTGTGTAACTGTACTTTACATTGAATATTGGCCTGGCTTAGCACTCAGTAAATACCAAACAAGGGGGCCTGCTCTCCCTCCTCCAAACACACGACCCTTATCAGTGGTTATCCACAGGCAGCCATTTTACTCATAAGGGGGAACTGAACTTTACACATATTAAGTAAATAATAAACAGTAATGCAGATGTGCATACAAACAGACAGCAAAGAGTTTTAAGGATGTTGTATATATGTGACTAAGAAAGGTCTACATCTTTCTTACTGTATTTTCAGATACTGCGTAATTTGTTGGTTCTGTCTTAGTTCTGGTTTCTATTTCTTTAATAAAACATCATAACCCAAACCAACCTGGGTAGAAAAGGGTTTATTTCAGTTTACAGTTCCACGGCACAGTCTATCATCAAGGAACGTCAGAGCAGGAACTCAAGCAAGAGAGGAACCTGGACGCAAGAGCTATACACAAGCCATGGAGGATTGCTGCCTACTGGCTTGCTCACTATGGCTTGCCAAGTCTGCTTTTCTATAGCACCCACGACCATCAGCCCAAGGATGGCATCACTCACACTGAGCTGGGCCCTCCCACACCATTAATTAAGAAAATATACAGATTTGCTCTCAGATCAGTCTGGTAGGGGCATTTTCTCAACTGAGTTTCCTTTTCTCAAATATTTCTAACTTGTATCAAGTTGACTTAAACTAGCCAGCACAGACACTGTCAGAATTCTGAAACAATAAATATATTTTAGATGGAATGACTATTATGGATTTCACTAAGGATAAGCATAAAACAGAAACTAAAAATAACAATCTACATTGCAAATATAGAATCAGGAAACAATGCCTAAAGAACTTATGGTAGCTTCAATAGCCATTGGGAGAAAGTGGGGTGGGGGTGAGAATATGTTAACAAATGTACTTTCATTCAAATAATTAGAGAGTTCATTTCAGAATACTTTCCCTCCAGGTTCATAAGGGGAAATGTTGACTCCAGTATCTAGGACTCAAGGCTCTTCCCAGAGATCGAAGCTCACTAAGGACCGTTGAAAAACACCAGAACTAATAATCTATGAGCAGTTCTGGGTGCCTTCTCTCCCATTTTTAAAAATGTCAAGGAGAAAAAAAGAAAAGAAAGCCAGTTTCATGACATTGATGACACCATCCACAGCATCGGACTAGACAATACAATAAGAGAGGACAAAAGATGGTGGGAAAATGTCCCCAGAGATGTGCCAACAATTGTCACCATGTCGACACTTATTCTGAGCCATCAATGTAACCACGGTGCAGAAGAATCTGCCAGGAATGCTGAGCTCCTCAAGTTCTGCTGGCGGGTGAGCAAAGGTACAAATTCACAACACATCCCAGGGGAGTGAAGGGTGATGACCTATATGGCATAGTAGAGAAGAGCATGTGAGTCCTTCATGCTGCACACAGAATGACTAAAAACTGTAAAATAGCTGGGATCTTTGCTCATGAGGAGCCTGACGGAGGTGGTACCATCTACATGAAACTGTCTAGAGTCAGTGAGATACAGTCACCCTCCACAAACTTACATGTGAGCCTTCTTTTATAATATCCCAAGAATGTTTTCCCCATATAATTTGTGTACTCCATTATGAAGTATTAATGGGATTTTTCAGTCAATTAAATGCTGTATGCAAATGTCATCAAAATGTAATTAGTGGTAAATTAAAAGTAGCCGTGCAATGGAAATTGGTGTGAAAATCATCTGTCCCCTACTGACTAGTAATAGCTACCATTTGTTGAGTGCTTACTATGTACCAGGCAGTCTGCCAAGGACTTAGTCAACCTTTGTAGCACTGGGCCTTCAAAACACCCACAGAAGTTGAATACTGAATTCTCTTGGCTTATAAAAAAGGGGAGTGAGTCACAGAGACACCTTAATACCTTTCTCAAATCAGTCAACTAGTAAACAGTCTAGCAAGCCCAACCAGTTTATGGTGGCTCTAAGGCCAGGCACCAAAGCCCACAGTCCTGTGACCACAATGTACATGTCAAGTCTGTTGTCTCCTTTCTACCTTTGGCTCCACTGTCCTTGAGTAGACCCTAGAGTGTTTCCAGAAAAGACTCATGCCGGGTCTAGAAAGAAGACTCGACTCTGAGGATCAAATTTCAGATCTGCAGAACCCATGCATAATGGGCAGAAACCCTTATGCTAGGAAGGGAGGAAGGCATGAGAGACCAGAAAAGGTAAATTCCTGGAAGCCGGGCTGCTGATAGATTAGCCTATGTGGCGAAGTGCTAAGCTAGTGAGAGACTATGTCTCAGAGAAAAGATAGAAACGGCCTGAGGACTGACACTTGAGGTTGTCCTCTGATCTCAGCACGAGCCTGCTGCATGTATATGTGACACACATGTGCATGCACACGCACACACCTGACATGACATGTGCCAATAAGAAAAACATCCACCTCCAGCAAACAACCCTTCTTGTAAATTCCATAACAATAAAACACAGAAGCTGAAGTGTTATTTCTATATCTTTGGGGCTCAGAGGTAATATGGAGGACCAAAGTAGCTTTCTGGGCCTCTGCTTCTACAGCTGTGAAACTGGGAAACTCTACTCCTTAGAGGCTGTCGAGAAGATGAAAAGATTTGATGCACAGAAATCAGAATAGCCCCTGGTTCAGAAAAAGCATGCTGTGTGTTTGGTGGTGGTTTTCTTTATCATCAAACCATGCTTGTTGCTACACGAACACAGAGACCTTTTGATCTAGCCGACTTGGAATTCCTGGTGACCCACTCTCAAAGTGACATCTTCTGAAGATGTCCCTCACTTGGTGTCACTACCCATTTCCTTTGATCCAAAAGAAGTTGACAATTTTATCTTGATCTTTGTGTCTCTGAACACTCTTTCCACTCTGCTCTGTCCTTATTGTTCAGTATTTTGTAGGCTGTTCCTCTAAATGCAAATGAAAGTCAAGTGTCTAAGGAACAACACATGGCAATGGTTGACCAGCATGGCCATACCCTCTGTCTTGGTTATGATGAAGTATTAAGTTGGCACAAATCAATAACCAAGCCAGCTCAATAGGAACAGGTATTTTTAATGAAAGAAAAGGGGGGAACTCACGCCACAATCCTATCGGTCTGGCAGACACCGCATGGAGAGAGTGCACACCTGTGTTCTCTCGATTTTCTACCTGGGCTCCAAGTAGCCACACCCCAACTTGATGTGATTGGCTAGTGGCCTTTCCCCCATCATCTCCCCCTTCTGTCTAAACAAAATCAATCCAAACCCAACATAGCTATATACAATAGGAACAGACACCAAATACAAAATTACAAACAATAAACAATATTAAGCAAGGAATGCATAACAAAAGCTTTAATAAACATTCTATTTTAAGGAGTCTAAGTATTATATTGAAATTAAGCTTGGCTAAACTGTGAGGAGGGTAACTATAATTAGTTAATCTTCAACTCCATCAGAGATCTGAGAAGGGAAATAATATTACTTGAGTGGACAGGAAGTGTAATTGGGAAACTTCCAAAATGTGCAACAAATGACAGAGACAACTGACTACCTGGGCAATCACCCAAAGTCTCATTTGTAATGTTGAAGTGACTAACTTTGGCTAAAGCCTAAAGTAACTGACATACCATTTTTAAAAGCAAGAAATTTTTCAAAACTATCTTACCCTGTCTTGGCAGGATATGACAGTTTTGTTTTATCCATTTATGGATACTCGGTATCTCTGTCAGTGGTTGAGGTATGGGCATTTCTTTGCCCAGAGGCCAGTTCCGCCAAGAAGAAAGGCTCCAGATGGAGTGTCTCTGGTGCTCAACATTTTTTTGGGAATAGATTGGTGTTGCCAGGAGTGAGTGCGTCTCATTGTCGCGAAACTACCAAACTCTAGATTAGATTAAAGGCCATTTTCTACAGCTCCTTGAAGAGGTTGAAGATTATCTATCTATACTGAATATAATCTCTATGTATCTAAAGAATCTGATTAGTCTAATCATAAATATAACAAACATAGATGACTATTGATCTATAATTTTTAATACCTATCTAACTTAAAGACTAAGACAATAAACAACTGTGCAATAAATGAGGACAATGACTTTTAAATATAAACAATGTATAAGTATCTTAATCGGAGGTAGTAATGTACATTGCAGTATGGTAAATATATATATCAATACATAAACAATGTTTCAAACAGAGGTAGAAGCATACATGCATACAATATTTAATATAATTTAACTTTTTATCAATATACAGAAATCTATACCAATATAATTATCTAAAAACAATAACTCATAAATACAATCTTTTATCCCATCATCCAAATATCCCTCTTTTTTTGAGTCTATAAAATTTCTCCCCCATCCCTCAACCATATACCAATTATAATCAACCCCTAAATGATGTCCCTAAGCTTGAGGGCAAACTTTGCTGGGAGAGGGGACGTTGTCCTCTAAAGTTACTTCCAGCTGTCACAGGGGCGATGTTCTTTCTAGGGGATCCTGTTAAAATAAATGATGGTTAAGTTATTAGATTAATATTTGGACTGGTAAAATTGTAAATAGTCTCTGAGTATTTTATGGAGGTCTGGCCAGAATGTTGTAAAAGAAGTGCACCATGTAAGCTAACCAAGTTGGAACCATCCTGTGCAGCTGGTACCCAAACAGGTCTTGTAGTAGTGCTATCAGCATCATGATGTCATAGTAACCAGGTAGAGTTGTTGTGGGGCCTCATTTTTTTTTGGAAACTTTAAAGATTACTGCAGGAAAATTTATTGTTTATTATGGAAAACTTAAGTATTATTTATATAAACATACATATATATTTAATGAAAGGCATGATAAAGACAGAAATAGATATGAAGAAAGCAAAGACGTTTTATAAATTATTAATTTTTTGTCCCATATCATGGCTCGTGACATGAGACAGAAGCGCTGGGTATTTTCTTAACAACAGGCTTGGAATTAGAGAGGGACTGAGCCAGAGTCCAACTCCAAAACCAGCTCCATGTATTTATAAATATAGGTATATTTGTGTGCCTCTAAAAGTATGTTATGAATATGTTTACTTATAGAACCTATTTAATTTTTTGTTGATCCTTATTGGGTTGTAAATTGTTTTTATCTGTCAGTATTTAAACATCCAGGTCCCTTGTATTTTTTGAAGATGAGTGTTGTCCTGTAGAGATAAGAACAGAACCCTGCCCCCATCCTATATGCCTTTCTTACCACCTGTATGATTATCATCATTGTAGATGAGCTGTTATTCCTCCTTTCCAAGAGGTTTCTCCTCTTTAAGTCGAACCTTTATTAATTTTGATGGTATCCACAATTTTTCTTCTCCTGTGGAAACAAGAGTAAAACCCCTTCCCCAACGCAGCACATCTCCTGGCTTCAATTGTGGGGTCAGCACATCCTTGAAATGAACTGGTTGATTTAATTCAGCAGACTTTCCCATTATCCAATGTCTTTCTGCTGCCGTTGTCCCTTTCTCATTAGCATTAAGAAAATTTAAGGTTAATAAAGCATTATGTAAGGGAACTGGGCAGGAGCCGGGAGCATGGGATCTTAAGCCCAGAGAGGGCTGGAACGGTCTATGTGGCCCTAAAAGCCACATTGGGGCACCAGATGATGAAGTATTAAGTCAGCACAAATCAATAACCAAGCCAGCTCAATAGGAACAGGTATTTTTAATGAAAGAAAAGGCAGGAACTCACGCCACTCACGCTGCAGTCCTATCTGTCCGGTGGACACCGCATGGAGAGAGCACACACCTGTGTTCTCTCGATTTTCTACCTGGGATCCAAGTAGCCACACCCCAACTTGATGTGATTGGCTAGTGGCCTTTCCCCCATCATGGTTACTTGGCAATTTCTGTGACAAAACACAGTGCCAAGGCAACTTATAAAGAGGAGTATTTATTTGTGGGTCATGATTCCAGAAGGTTGGAATCCATCACCATCACAGCAAGGAGTAAGGGATCAGGCAGGCAGGCAGGCATGGTGCTGGAGTAGTAGCTGAGATCTCATATTGAGTCAACAATCATGAGACAAGAGAACTAATAGAACAGCTTGGGCTTTTGAAACCTCAAAGTCCACCCACAATGATAGACCTCCTCCAAGCAAGGCCACACCTCCTAACCCTTCCCAAACAGCCACCAACTGGAGACCCAGTATTCAAATATATGAGACTATGGGGACCGTTCTCATTTAAAATACCACACCCTCCTATTTCTAATAAGAACCCCAAATGCTTCTATCCTCTCAGCACCCACTTACTTCCCATACCTGCCTATCGCTCTGTTTGCGTCTACTGTTTTAACACTAACTGAACTGTGTTATCCATCTTTGCCCTTTTCCTGTTACCCTGTCTCCTCACTCATGTAAGGTACTTATTGGGCTGTTTTTGTTCAAGAAAGGAATTAGCAAATGGCTAATCAAGGGTCAGAAAGGCCACTCTCTAGTTCAGTAACGTGCTAGGAGAACTTTAGCAAAAACATAAAGCAGAAAGGCATGTGGATGAAGTCTAGAGGAAACCAAGAACAGGCTTCCAAGAGCCATCCCCTAATGGGTCACAGAAGGCATTCTTAATTCCCTAGCAACAAATTGGAACATATGTCAAGTAATGTCTACTAGGGAAGCTCACTAGAGAACTAAGTATCTAAGGTACTGGTGGGGACTGATACATAGGTCTCTACCTAGGGTGGACCATCCAGTTTCCACAAAGAAAGCAGTAAGATGTGAGAATTGAATTAATTATTTGTTTCTCATGATCATTAACATACTAAAATTTGTTTATAGATGTTTGTGAACATTTAATGCATCTCTAAGTTGATGGTCTCCAGCTCGATTGCTGAGGTGTCTTGTGAAGGAGGAAAGGTACAGGCATAGCCAGTGTTCCAAGGTACATGACAGACACTTCTCATTCGCTGAAGAAAAAAGCCAATCTGATCTAGTTAAACTCCCAAATGAAAAGATTGGAAACTAAGTCCACAGAATTCCTCATTGTCAGGGGGACTCAAAGGAGACCTGCATTTTTCTCATGTCACCTTAACTGGTGATTTCTTTTCTTTCCACCAATCAATATCACATACTAACTTTAAAGAAATTCAAAATTTTCTTTTTTTTGTGTGTGTGTGTGTGTATGTGTGTGTGTGAGAGAGAGAGAGAGAAGCCAAGGGCACCCATGCCATAGCAGCCATGTGGACGTATGAGGACAACTCTCAGGAGTTGGTTTTTCCATCTCATCTTGTGGAATTCAGGCATCAAACCCAGACCTCATACCTGAATGCAAGCACCTTCAGCCCCTAAGCCATTTCCCCGGCCCATAACATTTTTCAATACATTTCATCTGACTCCTGGGTCCCCACCTATGATAAGACTATATTGCTGATAGTTGTATCTGTCATGCCTCAAGAATGACATACCGTTTTTAAGAAAAGGAATTTCCCTGGTATCTGGATCAGTTCAAGACAAATAAGAAAAAAAAAAGTCACCTTTCCCAAGCAATCAATTCTTAAGGCTTCAATAAATTAGAAAATAATAGACAAAATAAAACTATAGAAACAAAGATGAGAAGAAATACAAGAAGGAAGGATCGTGAAATAGCAAAGAGACTCAAGTGGGATTTAGGACAAAGGACCTAGCATTGCATGACAACGGAATTCTTAGGGACCAATTAAGAGAGCCACATCAACTGCCCTTACCATTCTTTCCTGGTCCCATAGTACTTTGTCTCTGCTCCTCCTATACACACAGTTGTTATGAAAACAAGACTCAGCAAGTCTGTGTCTCAAGCACTCACACCACCCAGGGATTTGGTCTTGGTCTAGTGTCACCACAGGCACAAGCATAGGACACAACAAGAGGAAGGAACTGCAGTTCTTGCTGAACGGTTCTAACAGTAACAGGGCGCGTGGATGGATACATGGATGAACGCACACATAAACAAACGAAGAATATGGGTAAATGAAGTACGCGGACATTGATTTTAAAGTGGCAGATGGTGAAGTCATGGTCTTGTTAGCAACTCTGTCCTCAGGACACAGCGATATTACCAGCTTTTCCTGCCTCACTACTGACATAGAAATCTTAAGTGCTTTTGCACCCTTTACAGGTCCCTTCCTTTGCTTCAGTGCCAAGCATTCGTTTCTCTTAGTTCTACCAGAGAAATTCCATTTGGTCCTGAGCCCAATCTATGCAGGGACCCGGTGTATGCGCCTGTGTAGAAGTACACACAAAGGTTCGAGAACGTGTGTTTTAAAGTTTCATTCTGTTTCCGGGTCACCACAGCTGATGATTGTCCTCCGAGACACACAACCACGTTTCAGCTCCAGGCCCAGGAGAAAGCGCCTCCCAGAGCCAAAGGCGCATCCGCGGCCCTCTTGGAACAACAGGCCTCTGTCTGCAGAGGGCTTTAAATCATGAGACAAATTTCTACCTTCTGCCCTTTGTCTGACTGAAAGTCATATTTAATATTATTTCTCTCTGAGCTTCAATTACAAATGAATCTGCTTTTCTATTTCAAGTACAGAAAAAATAAGCAAAGCAGCTGGGCTTGCAATAAATCATCAGATAAACTATGCGCAGAAACTGCCTGGCAAGCACCGCAGCCATCATCAGCGGGACATTCCACTCCATGCCACCATGGCTGGCCTGAGGCGCCACCTTGTACTAAACATGTCTCAGCTCACTGAATCTGGAAAGGGTTCCTTACATAAGCAGTGGAGATCTCAAATCAAAAGGGAAGGCTCTCCTGGGGTGGGGTTGGTGGGTGTTTGAAGTTGCTATCCTGGAGTGGGGATGGGGTGGTGTTTGAGGTTGCTCTCCTGTGGTGAAGGTGGGGGGTATTTGAGGTTTTGCTTACACGGCCCACACTTCCATCCCTGATTAAAATAACAGACCGAAGAGAAAATTATCTCTTTGGCTCAACCTGATCATTAGCGTGACTAGGACAAATCTAAGAAGAAAGAACTAGCGAAGAAAGCTTCATCCAGGATTTTCCATCAACCAGCCTCTATAAGGACGCTTGACTAGACGGAGGCTTTGTCCATCTTTCCTAGACTTGCTTACTCTCTTCTATAAGCTGGGTTTTGCCACTGTGAGACCCCCCTCACCAATGCGCCATGGAGGGGGATAAAGGACATTGGGAATGAAATTCACATCTCCACTTGGAGTTCAATCAACTTCAAGGCTATTGTGAAAATTTCACTTCCTAACTTTCATTTCCACTGATAGTCTTAATATTTCTCTTTTGCCAAAAGAGGTTGTGAACACTGGGATAAACATCTATAATCCTGACTTCCATTGTGAGGTCAGCACATCCTTGAAATAAACCGGTTGATTTAATTCAGCAGACTTTTCCATTATCCAATACTGACGGGACTCAGGACAAAGCAATCCCAAGATGTCACCTGAGAAATCACAGCCTGAAGGTCACTCTCACCTCCGCTTTCTTCTGCCTCTCTGTAGTGTGTCAGAGAACCCACCTGCAGGTCTAGCCATGGGGGCACATGCCTTTAATCATACACAGCACTCAGGAAGCAGAGGCATGAAGATCTCTGAGTTCCAGCCTTGTCTACAGAGCAGATTCCGGGACCAGATCCAAAGCTACAGAGAAACCCTGTCTCAAAAACAAAACAAACAAACAAAAACCAACCAGCCAAATAAATGAATAAATAAATAAAAGAACCTACCTACCCTTCCCCTGAAGTAAACGGTGGCACACTTGCTTATTCTAGAAGTACCTCCTTGTGTCCAAATGAAAGGAATAGCGCCTTATTTCTAAATATACAGGACAGAGGGTGGAATCTGAGCCACAGGCCTTGCTAGGTTCGCTCTCCACTACTACAGTTAAGACACTCCCCCTTGGCCCAGCCACACATCTCCACAATCATCCACCTCATTGATCCAAGCACAAAAGCACACAAGTGGCCTCATTTTGGGTCTTCATTTCTCAAGGTTCCTGTACCCTATTAACCTCACACATCCCGCTGTATGCTGAGGGATGAAGGTCGCTGCTTCCCTTACCAGAGAGAGAGGACCAGGCATGGGGGAAGCTGTCTCTTCCAGCAGCTTTTATACATTCCTAGCATCCTGCTTCAGACTTTCCTCCCATAGTAACACACCTATGCAGGGCTGGTGGTTCAAAGCCCCACAGGAGACTCCAAAGAATCTCTAATGCCTTTTAGACCTTTCATCCTCCGCTTGGGGTACCTTCTTCTGAACTGAGCAAGTATGCAAAGAAGAAAGAAGGCTGGATAAGGAACTTCAAACAGGTAAACGCATGCTCTTTTCTGTCTTCCCACAGAAGCAAGTCCAGAAAAGGACAGCAATGATGAAGTGTCAAGCACATTGAAGGACAGCATCTCAAAGAGAGGCCAATTCTCCTTATGTTATTGGCTTTTGTAAGGTATTGGGTTGGATTTTTTTAAACAAGGATTTGTACAAACACTTATTGTTCAGAAGCCAAGCTTTTCAAAACCGCAAACTATTATCATCTCCCATAGAAAGCCCTGTTTTCTGTGCTGTAACCCAGAATTGTTGCTCTTGTGGCCACTTCTTTCCTGTTGCATGCTCCAGTCCTAAGAACGCCATTCAATCCCGCCACCTACAGTGGTTACAGAAAGACTCCTGTATGACTTTTATGTTTAATCCCAGCTGGGATGAGTTCCTTTTAATACATAAATGACTCCAGAGCTCCGCTTGGCTTCCATGTTGGGTAATGAGGGAACTGTGACCCAGGGTCAGCAGACACCAGCTCTACATGCTAAGGGAATTAAGACATCAAACAAACAATGCATTCACAATTTAACTGTACCAAGCGGGTGCAGGGCAGATGGCCATTTAACTGAAAAGAACATATGCATTTGTGCCCTCTTTTTACATAAGCATATAAAGATAAGACCCCGTCCAATCCTAGGAGAGAAATGACACAGATATGTGGGTTCTGTTTCTACCTTAGACAAAGTTAACATCCAGGACTCAGTTTCTTGTACTAGACATAATGTAAAGGTAAGAAGCCTGGATAGTAAATATTCGATTATCTCCCCTATATGTTGCTTACAGATTCACAATAAATAGGGCATACCTAGGATTTCTTCAGTGTAGGCTAAACACTGGCTAAAAGTTACAAGACCAAAAACTACTGTTACCACCCCTTATACTGGCTCATATGCAAGGAGAAGATATTGAAGCCTGATTAAGAAGCCAGAATTACAAGTGTTCAGGTCCTAGGGGTTGCAGAGATAACTCAGGAGTTGAGAGTGCTGGCAGCTCTTGGGAAAGACCTGGGTTTCATTCCCAGCCACCCACAGCTGTGGCAGCTCACAGCCTCCTGTAGTCTGATGTCTTCTTCTGACCTGCCTAAGGATCAGGCACACATGTGGGGGACATGCAGGCAAAACATTCATACATTTAAAATAAATAAGAATAATAAGAAAGAGTTTGGGTCCATTTGTGTTACATTCTATGTAACACATGAAGAAGTGCTTTTTTGTCAAATGCATAGAAAAAAATTTAATAAATCTTAAAAGTAGATAAAATTACTTATAATAGTGTTTTGGTTTGTGGAAATACATTTAAGAGTTTTCACTGGAAGACTTGCCGACCCTAAGGAAGAGAAAGAGAAAAATAAACACAGCACTTATGCATACATACACATACAGGGACATTCTAGAGCTCAGTATGGACTTAAACATCAACTTTAAGTAAATTCCAGGAATGGCTTAACTTTTTCCCTTTAAAAAGCAAGTTAAGGGACTGGACAGATGGATCAGTGGTTAAAAATGCTTGCTGTTCTTGCAGAGGACCTGAGTACAGTTCATAGCACAAGAGTCAAGAGATTCACAGTGACCTGGGACTCAAGTTCCAGGGAATCCAACACCCTCTTCCAGCTTCTATGGGCACCTACATTGAAATGCACATACTCACATACAGACACACAGACACAGGCATCTGCATGAGCATAGACGCACTTGCACACACATATACACACACACACAACACATGGGGGTAAGGGGCGAGAGAAATATTTTAAGAATAAATTTATAAAGGGCAATGAATAATCAGAAGACAATAAAGCTACTGAGATTTTTTAAATCAGAAATGTTCTTTGAAATTTGAAGTGGTTTTGAAGCACTAAATAGATTCAATTTTGCAGCAGGAAAGACCAGCGATTTTCCAGGTTGACTGCAGAAATATAATAATCTAGGTGCACAGAGGGACTGCACAGAATGGACAATGGTGTGCTTTCATGAAAGCCAGTCAAAAGAAAAATGGCACAGCTTACATCTGTGCCATGCGCTATATCCCTTCACTTTGTTCAAGCCATTTGAAATTAGGGAGAAATTTAATCAATATCCTATGACTTGTTCCCACATACATCATGGAAAAACACAGTGCTGAGTGTTTGATGTGTTTGGGGGGACTTTTTAATAAGTTTTTTTTTATACTTCTTCCTTCAACCACAGGAGGTGGCACCTTGCCAAGAGCAAGGGCACTTCCATACAGTGCCTGTAACTAGGGCTCGCCTACTCAGGGGGCGGGAAGCTTGTGGGCTACTGGAGAAGGGAGTGGTGGAGCAGTAATAATGTAGCTATGGGCCTACTTTGAAGTTCGCAGTGTTTCGAGCTCAAGGGACTAATGGTGTTGAAAATCTAAGAGCATAAATAAAACTATTCTGGCTGGTTCCTGTGTACTAATGTGCACCCAGGTGACTGGAGTATATGAAAGGAAATAGTTTGCCCATGAGAAGAGACTGACCTCAGCTTTGTGAATTATTTCTTCCACTTGGAATTAATGATGCCTTTGTTCTTGATCAGCTTTCATTTAAGTCTATGTGAGGTTTTTATTCCTGGAAAAAATACACTCATTCACCTTCAGGAAAGGCCCGTCCAGTTTAATTTATCACAACACCTCTAGAGCGAAGATGCTTACTGAGAACAATGATGGCTTAGGACCCTCCCTTGGAGGAGCCACACTGACCCACATGAGTCTCATAATCAAAGCTAAACCAACCAATTACGCTCTCCCCCTGTCCATAGACTGCTGGTTCCTGTGGCCGGCTGCAAAATGAGCTGTACTTTCAAAGAAAGGGGAGGGGAGGAACAATCACTCCTAAACACCGATGCTTAGGTAGACTGGCCTGACTTACCGGCAAGATGACTCAGCTTCATGCTGTAGACTATAACATCCTACAACCCCTGGTCACAATGCCACTGATAGGGAGCAAGGAGAGGAGAAAACAGGGTTTTGTGACCAAGGATGGAGATTCAGAGCAGGCAGAAACAGAGGCACCGAAATCAGCTCGTACAAGTACTAGTCATTACAATGTGGTGTTGGAATCAAACTTCAACACTGAACCCGAAAATTTTGAAAATATCTACGTATATATGTAAAACCGCTCTGGCTATGCACATGCACATGCATCCTCTCAGTTAAATACTTTACATATAACTATATGTATGGTTATGTTTATGGTTACTATATAGTTAGCTAGTTAGTTAGTTTAAAGGAAAAGGATATATTAGTAGCCTTTCCAAATATTTGACCATACTATACTACTTTTCATAGTCCACTAATCATGGCAAGTGGTAATTTCTTCCAGAGAAACCCTAATTTAGAAACGTAAAAGCATAGAAATAATTTTATATGTTCTATTTTATGAGATCCTTTGCTATTTCTTCTACCTGAACTGACATTTTACCCATGCTTGACACATTCTTGAAACCAATAATATTATGACATTCACAAGGAAGAAAACAAAACAAGGACAGGAAATACAGTGTGGATTTTACAAGATGTTGAAGTAAAAGTCCACACTCTCATCCCCTATAGGATGCCTCATGTTTTTCCTGACAATTTGTCCAGTTTTTAAACTTTTCTTGATTGATTTTCTATAATTCTCATTTTTCTAAACTCTAATTCAGTACGGTTTTCATTTAGTCTACACTTTTCTGTCCTTTGTGGCAGCTCTCTGATTTTTCCTCATTCCTAATGAAGTAGTCTTCCTCTTTTTTCCATTGGTGATTGGAAACTCTTATCATTAACCATTTCCTTATTATCAAAAAAAGTAGTAATGGAGATACTGAATGTTTATGTCATTTTTTTCTTTCAATCCATTAATTTTTGCTTTCAGCTATTAATCCCTTCCTTCTGCTTTGCTAGGTATTTGCTGTATTTGCTCAGTTTCTTTGAGCAGCATGACTCTTACTCTTGCCATCTGCATTTCAATCCCTTCCCTGAGAGCCATCTGCCCCAACTATTTAGCAGCCTCCATGACCAATATCCTGTTAATTATTTTCCAAGCAATTTCTTTTAATATAGAAAATAAGCTTTTTTAGCTGGACTAGGGAGTGCTTTCCTTATTTTTTCCTGTGGTCGGGCTGGGAAAAAAACACTGCATAATCTTTTCAAAAAGATGGTTAGCAGAGCACAAACCTCAACAGAAACGCAGACAGAGAAAATAGGCCATCTTGGATACAAACACACAAAACAGGTCACAGACACACAAAAGTTCCACCGAAGCTGAAGCCAACCTGGGGCTTAGGTAGACAGTAGAAAGCTAAGGCCCCTGCTAAAATAGCCCTCACTTTGGGCTCTAAGTTTAATCCTATGCAGTTTATTGAACTAAATCCCCATTAATCTCTGCTTGGTACTGAAATTGCCAAAATGTCTGAACCTATTAATGGAAAAAATTACAAAAACAGCACAAAGAAAACCAAGGACCTGTCCGAGGGCAAATTGTTTTTTATAAGAAAGTAATGTAAAGCATTTTTGACTGTTTCTGAAGGCTGGAAAACACAGCTTACATTTTCACCCATTTAAAGAGAATCTGTATAATAGCTATTACATTTTTCCAATAAAATCTTGTAGCTGATAAGGCTCTAATGTAAAACTAAGGCTCTTTGCAAGTTATGGAGAAAAGTGTTCTGAGGTTACAATCTTGTCTATAACATGGATTTTTCTTTTTCAAAATAGAAAGGATTTTTGCCAGTTGAGTTTGGACTGCTCCTATCACGGTGTCAAGAAGTATTCATGGATCCATTTCCAGGCTATTGTGTTATTAATTCAAGGATTCAAATATTCCCAAAAGGCCTCTGCCGAGATTCACCATCACTTCTCCCAAAGGGACATTATATTCAGCAGTCCCCAAAGATGAGGCACCAACAGAGGGATCAGATCGTGGCTGAATTGAGAGATCCTTTTGTTATTGCAGGGGTGGAACTCGTTTATCTGTTTCCACTTTGAATGGAAGAAAAGAAATTATTCTCTTCTGGAAATTTTCCTACCCACCCCTTCAACTCCCCTGTGATTATAGTTGAACAATAAGAACAGAAACGTGTTCTTCCTGTGACAAACCAACGCTGCTGTCTTCTGTTGCGGTGCCCTGAACAGCTGCTATGTGCTGTGCCAGGGGAAAGGCTGTGATTCCGGGATTAACTGAAATAACTTCCCTAGAAAGACAGAGCAGGCCTGTGAGCAGCTCTCTCTGCAACAGGCAGAAGAACTTGATGGAATCATGCTCAGTTCTCATTCAGTAACACGAGAATCTTAGAAGGCTTCCAGCCAAAGGTGGATCTCGGTAATACCATGACGGTTCATTCCCAGAACTGGCTGGTTTCTTACTACCTTCCTCCCCAGCACTTGGGAGGCTGAAATATGAGGATGGCCTCCTGCTGCTAGAGACCAGCCTGGGCTACAGAGAAAGCCCCAGGCCAGTCATGAGCTATACTGTGAGATCCTGTAGATAAACAGATAACTAAAAAAATCAATTAATCAGGACTCTCAAAGTTAAATGACTTGCTCAGAGACAATCTGCTTTTCTATGCATATATCAAGCATGTCTTTTTTTTTTCTTTCTTTTCAATCTAAACGGCAGAGCCACACACAGTAGAGGAATGATGAAAAAGCTATCCAACAGGTTCAATGTTGTTTTGTTTTCTTCTTTCTTTTTAATTCGATTAAAAAGATGGGGCTTCCAAATAGAGGGACACACCACTGTGTAGGACCTCCACAGTGGGACAAAACCTCAGGCCCCTCCCCCAACTCCCTTGGTTTTTCTAGCCAACCAGCAGAGAGTTTCCTGTGGGTAGGCTCCCCCAAAATCCAATCCCACCCAGTGGCCCCTCCAAACTACCAGCTCCACCCCACTCCCAAACCTGCCTATCTTCCTGCAAACTTGGTGAAACCCTGAACTACAGCTTGCTCCAATACTGAGGAGACTTAAGAGGTGAGTGAACAGCCATGCGACGGGACACCCCACTCTCTAGGACCTCCACAGTGGGAAAAAACACCCAGGCGCTCCTTCTACTCCCTTGGCTTTTCTGGCCAGACAGCAGGGAGTTTCCTGCTGGTAGACTCCCTGAAAACCCAACCCCATCCACTGGACCCTCCAAGCTACTAGCCACACCCCACCTAAGAGCTGAGAGCTTGCTACAATACTGAGGGGACCAAGAGAGAGTACCAAGAGAGTAAACCAGAAGAGAATACCAAGAAAGCAGGCTTATAGCGATCACAGAGGCTGAGACAGACATTGACAGTATAGAGCAGACCAAGAAAAACTCCCAAACACTCAGACAGCCACTGCAAGGATTGAACGAAGACACAAGGACCTGCTGGCCTCATTTGAAGGAAGAGATGGGTAGGTGCCAATGCAAGAATTCTTCCAACAACCTAAAAAGCAACATGGTAACACCAGAACCAGTGGTCACAATACAGGAAAACTTAATCATCCTAACCCAGAAGTAGAAGAAAATGACTTTAAATGTAACTTTATAAAAATTATGGAGACCTTTAAAGAGGAAATGAAAACCTCCCTTAAAGAAATGGAGAAAAAGTCAAACAAAAAATTGGAAGAAATTAATAAATCCCTCAAAGAAAACCAAGAAAAAAAAAACAATCAAACAGGTGAAGCAAACAGTTCAAGACTTGAAGACCAAAATGGAGGTAATAAAGAAAACACAAACTGAGGGAAGGCTGGATATGGAAAAACTGGGTAAACAAACAGGAACTACAGAGACAAGTATAACCAAGAGAATATAAGAGATACAAGAAAGAATCTCAGGTGCTGAAGATATTGTAGAGGAAACAGACTCATTGGTCAAAGAAAACATTAAATCCAACAAATTCTTTACACAAAACATCCAGGAAATCTGGGACACCATGAAAAGACCAAACCTAAGAATAATAGGGGTAGAAGAAGGAGAAGAACTTCAGCTCAAAGGCACAGAAAATATATTCAACAAAATCATAGAAGAAAATTTTCCCAAACTAAAGGAGGCTGTCCCTATGAAGGTACAAGAAGCTTACACGAACTGAATGAGACTCTTAGGACAAAGAGGGCTGAACAAGACTCTTAGGACAGAGATGGCTGGAGGAAACAAGCCAACCCAGTCCTGGGACACTGACAGACCAGGACTGAGCCAATTACCTGACTCAGAGTCTGTGATCTCCACTAGAACCAGAGTGGGACTGAACCAATTACCTAAGACACGGAGAGAACAAGCTCCACCAGGAATAGAAGCCAGGAGCAAACCCAGTCCCAGGACATGGGCAGATCAGGACTGAGCCAGCATCCAGATCCAGAGTCAACAATCTCCACCGGAACAGGTACAAGGAAGTAACCATTGATCGAGTGAGCCAGAGCCAGAGACTGCTGAGGGTCCGGATTTGAATCTGGGACCTTCAAGGGAGTAAACCGAAGCTAACACCCCAGTGGGTCTGGGCAAGAGTCTAGGACCTCCTAGGAATGAGGCCAGAGCCAAGACCTCTGTCAGCCTGGGCATGAGTGAACCTGGGTCCTCCTAGGGAATAGGCAGGAACCAGAGATCTCTGGCAGGGCCAGGCATGAGTCTGGGACCTCAGAGAGAGTAGGCCTGAGCCAGGTCCTCTGTGGATTCAGGCATTGGTCTGGGACATCAAAGGGAATAGCAGGAACCTGGAACCCCTATGGGTCCCAGCAAGAGTCTGAGACCTCTGAGGAAGTAAGCAGGTCCCCTGCTGATTCGGGCACACCCAAGCATGGGACCTCCAAGGCAGTAGACTGGAACCAGAAACCTTTCCAGGTCCAACTCCAACCCAGGGACTTCTGCAGGAGGGAATCCAGATCAGGATTTACAGATACAGGTCAAAGCTGGTAACCTAAGCCAAAGTTGCCCAGAGGCAAGGAACTCCACCTAGGGCAACAAATTCCACAGGAGTGGAACTGAATGAGACTCCTAGGACAGAGAGGACTGGAGGAATCTGTAGTAAGAGGAGTGTGGGGCCCCATTGTTCCGTCCTGCCTGCCTCCCGCCACCTGGCTAGCTTATACCCAAAATAATTACACAGAAACTGTATTCATTTAATTACTGCCTGGCCCATTAGTTCTAGGCTCTTATTGGCTAACTCTCACATCTTTATTAACCCATTTCCATTAATGTGTTTCGCCACTTGACTGTGGCTTACCGGCATAAGTCTAAGCAGCATCCATCTTGGCCAGGAGAATCATGGCGTCTGCCACACTGCCTTCTCTCCCCCAGCATTCCATTCTGTCTACTATGCCCACCTAAGGGCTGCCCTATCAAAAGGCCAAGGCAGTCTCTTTATTTAACCAGTGAAAGCAACAGAAATACAGAAGGACCTCCTACACCAGGAACCAAGCTCCACCAGGAGAAGAAGCCAGGAGCAAATCCAACCCTGGGAGCCAACCCAGTCCTGGGACACTGGCAGACCAGGGTTGATCCAATGACCTGACTCAGAGTCTGCAATCTCAAACAGAAGCTGAGTGGGACTGAACCAGTTACCTAAGACAAAGAGAGAACAAGCTCCACCAGGAATAGAAGCCAAGAGCAAAGCCAATCCTGGGACATGGGCAATTCAGGACTGAGCCAGCGACCAGATCCAGAGTCAGCAATCTCCACCACAACAGGTCCAACTCCAAGCCAGGGACTTCTGCAGGAGGAGATCCAGACCAAGATTTACAGAAACAGATCAAAGCCAGCAACCTAGGACAAAGTAGGCCTGAGACAGCAAACTCCAAGGGAGCAGACCAAAGCACAGGAGCACTGAGCTACCTCCAGGAAAAGGAATAACCAATGGGGTAACTAGAACTGTGATACTGACTGTAACACGAGGAACAACCATCTGATTTTTAGATTCACTGGCACCTAGAAGATTATTCAACAGAATCTCAGACAGCTGCAACCACACCTATTGGAGGAAAAGATGAGTAGAAAAGGTAAGGGTAAGATCACATGCTACACCACAAAGAGCAACACAATACCAGTAAAACTTAAAGACCCTACAAAAGCAAGACCTGAACAACCAAATATAGATAAACCAGAAGAAAATGATCTAAAAAATAACCTCAAGAGAATGTTTGAAATTCTTAAAGATGAAATGAGAAATTATCTTAAAGAAATGGAGGAAAAAAACAAACAAAAAATTGGAAGATATCAGCAAATCACTTAAAGAAAACCAAGAAAAGAACTAAAACATATAAAAGAAACTATTCAGGACTTGAAAACTGAGATAGAAAAAATAAAGAAAACACAAGCCGAAGGAATTATAGAAACAGATATCATGAGAAAAACATGAGGAACCACAAATGCAAGCATGAACAACAGAATACAAGAAATGGAAGAGAGAATCTCAAGCACTGAAGATACAATAGAGGAAATAGACTCATCAGTTAAAGAAAGCATTAAATCTAACAAAAGCTTAGCCCAAAATATCCATGAAATATGGGACACCATAAAAAGGCCAAATCTTAGAATAATAGTATAGAGGAAGGAGAAAAAAGTCAAGTCAAAGACACAGAAAATTTATTTAACAAAATCATATAAGAAAACTTTCCCTACCTAAAGAAAGATATGCTTATGAAGATACAAGAAGCTTACAGAACACCAAATAGACTGAATCCAAAAAAAGTCCTCTTGCCACATAATAATCAAAACACCAAACATAAGGAGTAAAGAAAGAATATTAAGAGCTGCAAAGGAAAAAGGCCAAGTAACATATAAGGTAGACCTATCAGAATTACACCTGACTTCTCATTGGAGACAATGAAAGCCAGAAGGTCAATGTCAAGTATTATGCAGACATTAAGAGACCACAGATGCCAGCCCAGACAACTATACCCAGCAAAACTATTGATCATCATAGAAGGACAACACAAGATATTCCATGACAAATCTAGATTTCACCAATACCTAGCCACAAAGCCAGGCCTACAAAAAATACTAGAAGGAAAACACCAACCCAAGGAAGATGGCTACACCAACAAAAACACATACAATTAATGATCTCATTACAGCAAATCCCAAAGAAGAAAAAAATGCACAAATTAACATTACCAATAATGAAAACTAAATTAACAGGAAATAGCAACCACTGGTCATTAATATCCCTTAATGTAAATGGACTCAACTCACCTATAAAAATGGACAGGCTAACAGATTGCATATGAAAACAGAATCCATCCCTCTTCTGCATATAAGAAACGTATCTCAACCTCAAAGACAGACATCATCTCAAAGTAAAAGGTTGGTAAAAAATATACCAATCAAATGGACCTAAGAAACAAGTGGGTGTAGCTATCCTAATATCTAACAAAATAGACTTCAAGCTAAAATCAGTCAAAAGAGACAAAGAAGGACATTTCATATTAGTCACAGGAAAAATCCATCAAGAGGAAATTTCAATACTAAACATCTATGCCCCAAATACAAGGGCACCCTCATATGTCAAAGAAACACTTCAAAAGCTTAAATCATATATTAAACCCCACACACTAATAGTGGGAGAATTCAACACCCCCCCCTACAACTGGACAGGTCAATCAGACAAAAAATGAACAGAGAATAAGAGAACTAACAGATGTATGACTAAAATGAACTTAACAGACATCTATATAATATTCCATTCAAACAGAAAAGAATATACCACCTTCTCAGCACCTCATGGAACCTTCTCAAAAATTGACCACATACTCGGTAACAAAACAAACCTCAACAAATACAAAAAAATTGGAATAACCCAATGTACCTAATCAGATCACCATGCTTTAAAACTAAGAGTCAACAGCAACACTAATTCCAAAAAACCAACAAATACATGGTGATTAAACAATGCTCCCCTGAATCATCAATGGGTCAAGGAAAAAATAAAGGGGGAAATTAAAGACTTCCTAAAATTCAATGAAAATGACCACACAACATACACAAATTTATGTGACATAATGAAAGCAGTATTAAGAGGCAATTTCATAGCACTAAATGCCTACAAAAAGAAGCTGGAAAAATCCCACACTAGTGAATTAACAGAACATTTAAAAACTTTAGAACAAAAAGAAGCAAACTCACCTAAGAGAACTAGACAGCAGGAAATAATCAAATTGAGAGCTGAAATCAACAAAATAGAAACAAAGAAAACAATACAAAGAATCAATGAGACAAACAGTTGGTTCTTCCAGAAAATCAACAAAACAGAAAAACCTTTATCCAAACTAACCAAAAGGCAGAGAGAGAATATCCAAATGAACAAAATCAGAAATGAAAAGGGGGCCATAACAACAGACACGGAGGAAATACAGAGGATCATCAGGTCATATTTTGAAAACCTGTACTCCACAAAATTGGAAAACTTAAAGCAAATGGACAACTTTCTGGATAAATATCATTTACCAAAATTAAATCAAGACTAGATAAGCAAATTAAACAGAGCTATAACTGCTGAAGAAATAGAAACAGTCATCAAAAGTCTCCCAACCAAAAAGAGCCCAGGACCAGATGGTTTCAGCTCAGAATTCTACAAGACTTTCAAGGAAGAACTAATGCCAATACTCCTCAAATTATTCCATACAAGAGAAACAGAAGGAACATTGCCAAACTCTTTTTATGAGGTTACAATTACCTTGATACCCAAACCACAGAAAGACATTACTAAGAAAGAGAATTACAGACCAATCTTACTCATGAACATTGATGCAAAAATACTAAATAAAATACTAGCAAATTGAATCCAAGAACACATCAGAACCATCATCCACCATGACCAAGTCACTTCATCCCACAGATGCAGGGATAATTCAACATATGAAAATCTGTCAATGTAATTCACCATATAAACAAGCTGAAAAATAAAAATCACATGATCATCTCATTAGATGCCAAAAAAGCATTTGACAAAATACAACATCCCTTCATGATAAAGGTCTTGGAGAGAGCAGGGATACAGGAAACATACCTAAACATAATTAAGATAATATAAAGCAAGCCAACAGCCAACATCAAACTAAATGGAAAGAAACTTCAAGCAATTCCACTGAAATCAGGAACAAAACAAGATGTACACTCTCCATATCTATTCAATATAGTTCTTGAGGTCCTAGCTAGATCAATAAGACACCAAAGGGAGATGAAAGGGATACAAATTGGAAAAGAAGAAGTCAAACTCTATTTGCTGATGATATGATAGTTTACGTAAGTAATCCCAAAAATTCGACAACTCATAAACACTTTCAGCAATGTAGCATGTTACAGGATTAATTCAAAAAAATCAGTAGCCCTCCTGTACCTAGATGATAAAAGGGCTAGGGAAGAAATCAGAGAATCAACACCCTTCACAATAGCCACAAATAGCATAAAATATCTCAGAGTAACTCTGACCAAACAAATGGAAGACTTGTATGACAAGAACTTTAAATCTTTGAAGAAAGAAATTGAAGAAGACACCAGAAAGTAGAAAGACCTCCCATGCTCTTGGGTAGGCAGAATTAATATAGTAAAAATGGCAATCCTACTGAAAGCAATCTACAGATTCAACGCAATGCCCATCAAAATCCCAGCAAAATTCTTCAAAGACCTCGAAAGAACAGTACTCAACTTCATATGGAAAAGCAAAAAACCCAGGAAAGCCAAAACAATCCTATGCAATAAAAGAACTTCTGGAGGCATCACAATCCCTGACTTCAAACTCTACTACAGAGCTACAGCACTGAAAACAGCCTGGTATGGGAATAAGAACAGACAGGAGGATCAAGGAACCAAATAGAAGACCCAGATATCAATCCACACATCTTTGAACACCTGATATTTGATAAAGAAGCAAAAAAATCAAATGGTGCTGGCATAACTGGATATCAACATGTAGAAAAATGAAAATAGAGCCATATCTATTACCATGCACAAAACTCAAGTCCAAATGGATCAAAGACCTCAACATAAAGCCAGCCACACTGAACCTTATAGAAGAGAAAGTGGGAAGTACACTTGAATGCATTGGCACAGGGAACCACTTCCTAAATAGAACTCCAGCAGCACAGACAATGAGAGAAACAATTAATAAATGGGACCTCCTGAAACTGAGAAGCTTCTGTAAGCAAAGGACATAGTCAACAAGACAAAATGACAGCCTACAGAATGGGCAAAGATCTTCACTAACCCAGCATCAGACAGAGGTTTGATCTCCAAAATATACAAAGAACTTAAGAAATTGGTCATCAAAAGAACAAATAATCCAATACAAAAATGGAGTACACACCTAAACAGAGAACTCTCAACAGAGGAATCTAAAATGGCTGAAAGATACTTAACAAAATGTTCAACATCCTTAGTCATCAGAGAAATGCAAATCAAAACAACTCTGAGATTCCATCTTATACCTGTAAGAATGGTCAAGATCAAAAACACTGATGACAACTAATGCTGGAGAGGTTGTGGGGTAAAGGGAACTCTTCTGCATTGCTGGTTGGAATGCAAGCTGGTACAACCCCTTTGGATGTCAGTGTGGCAATTTCTCAGAAAATTAGGAAACAACCTTCCTCAAGACCCAATAATACCACTTTTAGGTATATATCCAAAGGATGCTCAATAGTGCCACAAGGACATGTACTCAACTATGTTCATAGCAGCTTTGTTTGTCATAGCCAGTACCTGGAAACAACCTAAATGCCTTGATTGAAGAATGGATAAGAAAAATGTGGTACATTTACACAATGGAGTACTACACAGCAGGAAAAAATAGCAATAGCTTAAATTTTGCAGGAAAATGGATGGAACTAGAAAACATTATTTTGAATGAGGTAACCCAGACATAGAAAGACAATTATCACATGTACTTACTCATAGGTGGTTTTTTAACATGAAGCAAAGAAAGCCAGCCTACAAACCACAATCCCAGAGAATTTAAACAACAATGCGGAGACTAAGTGAGACTGACATAGATATAATCTACATGGGAAGTAGAAAGTAGAAAAAGACAAGATCTCCTAAGTAAATCGGGAGCATGGGGACCTTTGGGGAGGGTTGACAGGGGGGGAAGAGGCAGGGAGGGGAGCAGAGAAAAATGTAGAACTCAATAAATATCAATTTAAAAAAGAAGATTACAGAACATTATTGAGAGAGGGCCCTTGTTCTGTCCCAGCTGCCCAGCTAGCTTATACCTGAAATAATCATGCAGAAATTGTATTAACTAAATTACTGCTTGGCCCATTAGCTCTAGCCTCTTATTGGCTAACTCTCATACCTTGATTTAACCCATTTCTAATAATCTGTATATCACCACAAGGTCATGGTTTACCAGGAAAGATTTAGCATGTCTGATTCTGACAGCTCCATGGTGGTTCTCTCTCTGACTCTGCTTTCTTCCTCCCAGAATTCAGTTATGTCTTCTCCACCTACCTAAGTTCTGCCCTATCGCCAGGCCCAAAGCAGTTTCTTTATTAACCAATGAAAGCAACACAAATACAGAATGACCTCCTATACCATGTCCCCTTTTCCATTTAAACAAAAAGGAAGGCTTTAACTTTAACATAGTAAAATTACATATAACAAAACAGTTATCATGTAAGAACAGCAGTAACCATATTTATACCTACCTTATCTTGTATCATTACTAAGGGAAACTATAATAATAATCATTCATTCTTCAACTCCATCAAAGACTCTAGAAGGACATAATATTACCTAAGTAAACAGGAAGTGCATTGTAAGCAACTTCCAAAACTCTGGAAATGATAGGGACATCTTGCTTCCTGGACAGGTTACCCAAAGTTCTTCTGTATCATTGGGGCATCCATCTTTAGCCTACAGGCCCATAGTATCCAGCAGACTTTTTCATGAAGCAGGAAATTCAAAGACAGTTCAGTCACTTTCTTCTGTGTCCAGCAGAATGTCTCACAGACTCTTTCATGAAGCAGGAACCCCCAAGGACCATCTCACCTTTAGGCAAGTTCAGTAGTCATCGCTCTGTGGGTACTACATGTCCAGTGAAACAGTCTAGGCAAGAGCAGTTTCTTGCCCAAATGGCTAGCAAACTCCATAAGGAGCCCCTTCAATGCTCATCTTTCTCAGGAAGTAGATTGGTATTGCCAGGAGCAGACATATCTCATTGTCATGAAAAGCCCTAAGTTATTAAAACATTTTGGGCTAGTCTCTCAAACTTAAAGTCAGGCTCACAAGAGCCTAAGACTATTTGCATCAAAAGACTGGTTTAGAGAGATTTTGCAAAAACATATAATAATTCCAATGTCAAATAAAGCGTGTTTCCTGAAAAAAAATAAATAAAATATTTTAAATGCCATATTTTGTAGTCTTTGAAAGATATGAAGAATGCCTATTTAACTGAAATATATCTCTATATATCTAGAAAATCTAACTATCATGACTATAAGCTTGACTATTATCGATGATTATCCATCAACAACCTATATTTCCTAATTATACATTACATTTTTAAATGAACTACACAATCACAATACCTTAATCAAGATTAGAAATATGCATATAACAAAACTGATCTTAAATTAGTATCAGTAAACCAAGATTTATATCAATGCAAATTATTCATATCTATATTATATCTCCCTTTAAATGTAAAAGAACATTTATAAACAATATTTGGGAATAGTTTTTTTCTCTCCAAACTGCTTTGTGCTGTATGGGGGCACTGTTAATCAGGTCTTTCATGGTGTATCCTGTATACTTGGTTCATCTCAGTCGGCAGTCGAGCATAGTAAGTTTTTGAGGGTGTTTTACAGCAACCTTTCAGGAGGGTGTGGTCTATCATACCATATTGGTCTAGAAGGAATCCATAGGGTCTCATCCTCTGTGAAAACAAAAGAAGAACCTCTTTTCCAAAGCATCATATCCTTAGACCCAAATTCTGAAGTCATAATACCTTTATAATATACATGTTGGTTTAGTTTAGCAGCCCACACAATGAGATGTGTCTCTGTATTTGGCTCCTTTACAGTCAAAAAATTTAAAAAAAACACAATAACATCCAGAATCCAGACTCTCTGTGAATTTTCCATTTTTACATGGCTTATTTTTTAATTTCCTTTAATCTATGATTATCTATACTCTGCCTCTTTAAAGACTTTACCCTTTTTTAAAGCATTAACTTTATTTTATGATTCTGTATACTTTTTATCTTTTCTCTCCCAAGCCTACATACATTTATACAACATTGTGACCCATTTAGAAGTCTTTTATGTCTGAATCTGTCCTTATTGCATTGTCTATAATTCTCTACTGTCTTGAAGAGCTTTTCAAATGCTAAGCAGCTTGGTTGCAGCTGCTCTGGATGTTGGCTCTACCTCTTTCCAATTTCAAAATGGTGGACATACCTTTTCTGCTAGCTCTGGAGACACCAAGTAGGAGCCGCACTCAGCACTTTAACTCTGAGAATGAGCATGCAGTATATAAACTCTTTTTATCTGAGTTACAGCCAAATCTAACACGCAGAGCACTGTGCAGCCTGGAAACATCTCTGTGTATGGCGGCAGAAATCTGCCATGCTCTCCTGCTTGTGCATACCTAGTAGACCTGATCCCGCTGCGTGCCCAGGCAGAAAGAGGCAAGCCATGGGCATGGTCTCAGCTACTTTCCTCCAGACCCGAGTGGGTACACAAACACCCAGGTCCACAAATGCTCCATAGCTGGAGTTTGCACCAGTGACAGGGCCCAGAAAGCCTCGTTTTAAAATGGCGCAGCTTTTTTTCCTGCTTCTATTGCTGAGTCAGAAAAATCTCTCTGTGGCACCTTGCCAGCAAACAGCAAAAAGTTGTGTTAAACTATTTGTGACTAGAATTCCTTTTCAAGCCTTCTCAGATTTTACATGGAGTTAGTTGACCATGTGGGCACCAAACTGTTGAGAGAGGGCCCTTGTTCTGTCCCAGCTGCCCAGCTAGCTTACACCCGAAATAATCACACAGAAACTGTATTAATTAAATTACTGCTTGGCCCATTAGCTCTAGCCTCTTATTGGCTAACTCTCACAGCTTGATTTAACCCATTTCTAATAATCTGTATATCACCACAAGGTCATGGTTTACCAGGAAAGATTCAGCAGGTCTAACTCTGGCAGCTCCATGGCGGTTCTCTCTCTGACTCTGCTTTCTTCCTCCCAGAATTCAGTTCTGTCTTCTCTGCCCACCTAAGTTCTGCCCTATCGCCAGGCCCAAAGCAGTTTCTTTATTAACCAATGAAAGCAACACAAATACAGAAGGACCTCCTACACCAGAACACCAAATAGACTGGATCAAAAAAAAATCCCCTCACCATATAATAATCAAAACACAAAATATACAGAATAAAGAAAGAATATTAAGAGCTGCAAAGGAAAAAGGTAAACCTATCACAATTACACCTGACTTCTCAATGGAAAGCATGAAAGCCAGAAGGTACTGGATAGATGTGCTGCAGACACTAAGAGACACCATGGTTGCAAGTTCAGACTGCTATACACAGCAAAGCTTTCAGTCTATCAATGGAGAAAACAAAGTATTCTATGACAAAAACAGATTAAACAATACATATCTACAAACCCAGCCCTACAGAAAGTACTAGAAAGAAAATCCCAAACCACAGAAGCTAACTGCACCCACAAAAACACAGGCATCTGATAACTCCCCACCAGCATAACCCAAAGAAGGAAACACACAAACATCACTACCAAAAAATAACCAGAATTAACAACCACTGGTCATTAATATTGCTTAATATCAATGGACTCAATTCACTTATAAAATTACACAGGCTAAGAGAATGGATATGTAAACAAGATCCAGCCTTCTGCTGTATACAAAAAATACACCTCAACCTCAAAGACAGACACTACCTCAGAGTAAAGGGTTGGGAAAAGGTTTTCCAATCAAATGGACCTAAGAAACAAGCAGGTGTAGCTATCCTAATATCTGACAAAATTGATTTTAAACTAAAATCAATCAGAAGAGATAGAGAAGGACACTTTATATTCATAACAGGAACAATCCATTAAGATGTAGTCTCAATCCTGAGCATCTATGCCCCTAATACAAGAGCACCCACACATGTAAAAGAAACATTACTAAAACTTAAATCGTACATCAAACCCCATACACTAATAGTAGGAGATTTCAACACTCCACTCTCGCCAATAGACAGGTCAACCTGACAGAAATTTAACAGAGAAATAAGAGAACAAACAGATGCCATGAATCAAATAGATTTAAGAGACGTTTATAGAAAAATCCACCCAAACACAAAAGAATATACTTTCTTCTTAGCACCTCATGGAACCTTCTTTAAAACTGATCACATACTCAGTAGCAAAGCAAACCTCCACAGATACAAAAAAATTGGAGTAACCCCTGTGTCTTATCAGATCACCATGGATTAAAGTTAGAATTTAACAACAATAATACTCTCAGAAAGCCTACAAAGTCATAGAAATTGAACAGTGAAATACTGAACCACCCCTGGGTCAAGGAAGGAATAAAGAAAAAAAAACCTGGCTCTAGAGAAATTCCCAAAAATCCACAAGGATGACCCCAGCTAAGATCCTAAGCAATAGAAGAGAGGGGGCCTGATCTTGACTTGCTCTGTAGTCAGATTGAAGAATATCTTAAATATCACCATAGAGCCTACATCCAGCAACTGATGGAAACAGAGGCAGAGACCCACATTGGATCACTGGACTGAGCTCCCAAAGTCCAGTTGAAGAGTGGGAGAAATGAGAATATGAGCAAAGAAGTCAAGACCATGCTGGGTTTACCCACTGAAACAGTCTACCTGAGCTAATGGGAGCTCACCAGCTCCAGCCGGACTGGGAAGGAACAAGCATAGGACCAAACTAGTTCATCTGAATGTGACAGGCTGGGACAGACTGAGGGGCCACTAGCAGTGGCACCAGGATTTATCCCTATTGCATGTACTGGCTTCTTGGGATCCTATTCTCTTTGGATGTACACCTTGCTCAGCCTAGATATAGTAGGGAGGACCTTGGACCTTCCACAAAGCAATATGCATTGCCCTTTCTGAGGGTTGGATAGGGGTAGGGTGGGAGGGTGTGTGGAGGGGATGGGAGGCAGGGAGGGAGTGGGAGCTTGAATTGGTATTTTTTAAAAATCTAATAATTTTTTTTAAAAAATGGGGCTTCACTCTGAGTTTCCTTTTAATCTATCTTTCAAATCCATTTTCTCTTTTCTCCTAGTCCCATTTTATCCTAGAACCTTCATCCAGCAACTAATGGAAGCAGATACAGAGATCTACAGTGAAGCACTGGAAAGAGCTACAGGAGACCAGCCCAAGAGAGGGAAGAGCGATAATATGAGCAAAGGGATCAACACCATGATGGTGATACCCACAGTAATATCTGACCTGAACTAGCAAGAGTTCACTGACTCTAGATTGATAGTGGGGAACCTGCATAGGACCAAACTAGGCCCTCTGCTTGTGAATGACAGTTGTGAATCTTGGACAGTCTGTGGGATCATTGATAGGGAGACCAGGATTTATCCCTAGTGTACTAACTGGCATCTTGGAGCACACTCTCTTGGGAGGGATACCTTGCTCAGCCTAGATGTAGTGGGGAAGGCTTTGGTCTTGCCTTGAAGTGAAGTGTCTGACTTTGTTAACTCCCCTCCTTTCTGAGGAGTGGACGGGGGTGGGGTAGAGTGGGAGGGGAAGAGGGAGTGGGAACAGGAATAGCTATGTAAAATAATAAAAGATTGTATTAAGAAAAATTCTTAATAAAACAAAAAGAATTTGCCACTGCAAAACCGCTGTTCTTTAATTTGTCTCTTGTTAAAATTTGAGTCTATCTAAAGAATATCAGCATTACCATTTAGCGAGTGTGCATTCTGAGAGGCATTGCTCTAAGCGCTGTGTAAAGGATAGGTTATAACCCCCAGGAGCCCTGTGAGATAAGGTCCTATCATTATCTACCTTTTAAAGGTTAGGAAACCAAGAGAGTTCAAGAGTGGACGAAGGTCACAAGGCTGCAAAGTGGCAAGTCTGAGATGTGAACTTTGATCAGATCTGGACTCAACTTCCTTAGTTCAATAGTCAAGAATCTCTAATTCCTTCAGCTTTGGAGGTTATGAAGTCAAGTTAGGAACAAAAGAAAGAAGGGAAAGGGAAAAAGATAGGGTGGAGTTAGTGAGAGGAGTCTAAGAAGAGGTGTAGACCAAACGAACAGCATTGTGTATTCCAGCTACTCAGGAGGAAAGTTGGGAACTTAAAGAAATTAGTAAGCCCACTTTACCTATCACTTGAACATAAGCAGTCCTATTTCTCCTGATTGTCTGGCCTTCCAATATTGAAACAGATTCAGAGTCTATCAAAAACATAGTCAATAGCCATCATCCAAAAAATAGCCTGATTCTTAGGAGACTAGGCTTTCTTTTAATGGAAACAAATGAGCTAATTTGTACAAATGACAGCATAAGAAATTAATTATCAGCATCTACAAAACCAAAGCAAACCTAGTGGGTGTGGAAAATACAAGGTGTATTTCAAAAGCTTAGCAGCTGGAAATATATCAAGATGCAGGCTTTCTTCTGGGGCCATATCTGTATTCAGCTTAATTATTTGTGGTTAGCTAGAGGTAAGAAATTAACATCAATCCCATTGTCCTGTTTCAGAAGGACAGTACTGCCGGAGTCCAGGAACAGTGCAATGGTGCCAGCCAGCAAGGTAAGTGCTAAGACCATGAAGAAAACCAATTAATCTAAATTACATGCTTAGATTTATATATGGAGGGGTCTTGGCCCAACTTGGTTAACCTGATGGCACACAGGTATAACCTAGATGCCAGTCTAATCCCTAGACCTCAAGATGTCTGCATTTCCAGGCATGTTTCCTTGTCACTCTGGTTTTGTTTCTCTGCTGTATGAATTACACCTCACTCCTCTCAAGATTTGTGTTTTTCCTAACCCCCAAACTATGAACTCAATTGTCCTAATTCACACACATAAGTTCTTTGTCCCCATCCCTCTCCACCTTCTCCCTCCCTACTTCCCCCATCTCTATCTGTTTCTTCCTACCCCCTAATCCCTCCATTCCCCACGCCCCACACACATGCACCAGACACTGACAGTAGTTTTGTATGGCACATGTTGATGAAGGCTTGGAGAAACTGATGGATCTGTTTCTGAGCAATTCAAAAACTCCTCAGTGTTTGGCTAGTCTTGTTCCTTTTGCTCCCAGCCCCTTACTAAAATTCTCTCTGCCGGCATGCATTAAACTTGTGAATAGTACATGAGTGATTATGTTGCTTCCTTGTTTAACTTTAATTTACACTGAGAGTGAATCACAGATTTCAAAATACTTATGAGGGTATTTTCTAAATGTGGTACAGCCTTCCAGACTATTATTCCTTCTGTGTTTACCGGGCCAGCTCTGAAGTCAAGTTGTAATTTTTTCCCTTAAACAGTAAATCTTTCTGATCCCGCATGTCAAAGGGACATCAGGGTTAAGGAATCTTACTTCACAAACTTTATTTTGTCTTTTGGTTTTGTTTTGTTTTTGAGACAGGGGTTCACTTTGTAGCAATAGCTGTCTTGGAACTTACTATGTATTCCAGGCTGGTCTTGAACTCACAGAGATCCAACTGCCCTGCCTCTTGAACGCTGGAATTAAACAGACTTTTTATTGTATTATTTCTATATACTGTTATCAAGTCTTGGGACTTTAAATAACAAATCTGTTACTGACCTCAAAGTTTTGTTTCTCCATCTTTGGTCTCTCTCTAAACCACAGATCCATACACCCAGCGTGCCTCAGTTTCTACCCTGGACATGAAGTGGACACAGAGATTCGATTCCCTGATCTATAAACACCGCTATCATTTACCCAGTTGTCCATGTTAATGTATACAAGTCACACTTAGTTCGTTTGTCTCCCAAACTTTATTCATCCCATCAGGGAATGTAGGCAATTCTATCGAGTCTGAGCACTTATCCCTGTCTCCACCACCAAACACAAAATAACCATTTCCCTCTCAGACAGTGTAACTGCCTCCCAACGCATTGGATTTCCTCTACAGTCTCCACAGAGAAGCTGAAGTGATCCTTTCAAATGACTCATGCCCTTCTTTCTCACAACCCTCCAAAGATGTCCTTCTACAAAAACTGAAGTCTAGGGCTAGTGAGGTGACTCCATGGAAAAGGCACCCATAGCCAAACCGAATGACTTGAGTTCGGTCCCTGCAGAATCCACACACTAGCAGAAGACTCACTCTCAAAAGGTGTCCTCTCACATATACCACACACACACACACACACACACACACACATATCATGGACTCTCCCCCACAAATGAATCAAAGTAAAGAGAAAAAGACAATTTCTAGTACGTTTGACACCTCTCTAAGGCATGTGCCCTTCTGATTTGAAGACAGGATCTTTTTTGTGGGTTTCTCATAGTTTTAAAGGCTGTGCACAGAAGAAAATAGCTACATTTTGTTTCAGACTATCTTTAACACCCATTTGTATAAGAAAAGGCTTTAAAAAGTAAAGAGACACTGAGGAGATAGTACATTAGTAAAGTGCTCGTCATACAAGCACGAGGACTTGAGTTGGATCCCAGCTCCCACACAAAAATTCGGGCATGGCAGTACACGCCTGTATTCCCAGCAATGCAGAGGCAGAGACAAAAAGATCCCTAGAGCTCAGCTGCCAGCCTGCCCAGCCAAGCTGGAAGGCCCAGATCACAAAGGGGGACCTTTTCTCACAAAGTAAAATGAGTCGAACCTGAAGAGGAACGAACAGCCAATTTATCTTCGGGCCTCTAGAGGCATGAGCGCACCTCCTTTACCTGTGCGCATGTGTGCCGCGCATACGTAATTGTTTTTCAGTAAAGAGAACATCTCCGCCTACAGCAGAGAGCAGCTGTACGTGCTTCCCAGAATAAGAGATTCTGGTTCCAGCTGCCCAGGATGCTTCTGTTGCTACATCATCCTTTGTGTCAACAGACATCACCTGACCTTCCCAATGTGCTGTGCAGGACCGGGGAGTTTTGGAACGTCGGCTCCAAATTGGCAAGGTGTTCCATAACTGCTATGAGGAATAACTGTCTCTTGTTTCTGGCCCAGGACTGAAATATGGTTTATTGCTTAACATCCATGAAAATGTCAGAGTAAACGACTATAGAAATCTGTCCCTCCATAAATGCACCAGCAAGAGTGGCGAAAACTACCAGAATGCACTTCCTCGGAACCCTGGGCGGTGCCCAAGAGCTTGCAGCAAGCACACAGTGCTTCAGTGTTGACTCAAGATGAGTACCAGAAGCAGACAGAGCAAGCTTTGTGGTGATGTGACTCACCTTAGCCATTGACCCTAGCGGATCCAACACCAGCCCCTGCCTCAGCATCCTCCAACAGCCGTGTTCTCGGTGTGAGGGGACAGAAGGAACTCATTGCTCCCGATTAGTCCTCAGCTGATATTTTGATTGGCTCCCTAGAAGGCCTGCTCCATATACTTGTCATTATCTCATCTAACTGGGAACTCACTCAGGGCTATAGAGTTGCTGTACAGGAAGAATGCTTTGAAACATCCCCAAGCAGAAAGTTTGCTTTCTGCCATATCAGAAAATTTGTTAGTTGGGGAGAACAACAAAGTAATTGAAAACTTTGGAATTAAGTCTGGAAAATCAGATGCTCTGGGAGAAACAAGAGCTTTTAAAAAGTATCGGACTAAAGTCCTACAAATTAAGGTAACCATGTGCATGGCCAAGAGTGTGTACTTGCTCAGGAAAGAACCCGGAAAGGTGCGGTGCTCTCACGTTAACTGACCTTGAGGTTCTGTGCAAGCAAGAAGGGAAAGATTTATGAGAAAAATAATTGGATGCAGCAAAAAAAGCCTCATAAGAAATTTTATAATGCTCACACCAAATAAGAGAAAAAATCTGAAATCGATAACTTCATCATGCACCTTAAGAAACAGCAAAATATCAAGTAAGTCAAAGAAAATACTGAAGATTATAACATAGATAATGATATAGAAACAGGAAAGCAACTGGGGTGGGGAATGGACAAAACTCAAATGGGTTGCAAGAAAATATCAACAAAATCAACAATTTTTTAGTTTTCTAAATCAGGAAGAAAGAAGACAAGCCAGTGAGATGGCTGTGCAGGTGAGGACCCATGCTACCAAACTTAAGGAGCTGGAGTTCAGGGCTCTGGGCTCACAGGAAAGGAAAGAACTGACTCCCAAACATATAACAAGACACGCATACAGGCATGCATGCATACCTGCATACAGACACACACACACACACACACACACACACACACACACACACACGAATGAAAGCCTAAGCACATAAAGAAATAAATATAATATTCTTTATTTTATGTGCATTGGCATTTTCCTGTGTGAGGGTGCCAGATCCCCTGGATGGGACTGGTGTTATAGACAGTTGTGAGCTCCATATGGGTGCTGGGAATTGAACCCAGGTCTTCTGGAAGAGCAGTCAGTGCTCTTAATCACTGAGCCATCTCTCTGGTCCAATGTGTAATACCCTTTAAAGCAAAGACTCAAGGTATTAAAGAGGAATGAAGTAGGGATGTTACTACGAATCCTGCAGAAGAAGGGTTGAGAGTATAGTCATTTGCTCTAGCATACATAAAGCCCTGGATTCCACCCCCAGGTAAAAACCAGGCAAGGTGGTACATGCCCATAGTTAGCACTTGTGAGACAGAGGCAGGAGGATCCAAAGTTCTAAGACATCCTCAGCTACTTAACAGGTACAAGGTCAGCCTGGGCTACATAAAACCCTATCTCAAAAGATAAATAAATATTTTCGGGGGAAAAGGTATTTATCTGTCTCCTATTTAATACTGAACTAGAATTAGGGCACTCAGACAATAAAAAGAAACAGCATCCAGATTTGAAAGAAGTAAAACTATTTCTGTTCATACATATTAGAGTTGAGAAGCCTTGAAAAACACATGACACATTCCAAAAACACAAATGTATAAGCAGACACACATCATTATTGTGGCCAATACCAGGTTCAGCAACATGGCAGTATACAAGGTCAACATACAGGCATCCACTATATTTCATACAGAGCAATAAAGAATAAAAATTAAAATAAATTCATTCCATGTACACTAATGTTTTTAAAAAATCAAATACTTATGAATAACTTTAACCAAAAAGCAGGAGAACCTTTGCAAACAGTGAAGCAACAGCTGACAGAAAATAGATAAGAGTGGGTAATCTGAGGGCATCCTGTGCTTATCCCCTGGATCTCACTCATACACTGGGCTAGAGTCAACACAAACCCTACTAAAGCCCCAACTGCCTGACTTCAGAAAAAAATAAGAAAATGAAGGCTGGCAGGATGACTCAGCGAGTGGGGGTGTTTTTTCTACAAGCCTGATGATCTCAGAAGGCAGAAAGAGAAAACCAACTCCAAAGTTGCCCTCTGACCTCTGAATACACACTGTGGCACACTAGTTTGAGTACACATTAGAGTACACACAAATAAAAAATAAGAAAATGGAAAATTAGTCCTGTACAAATCCAAGAATGTGAACAGCAACAAATCCTTGGAAGGAACAAATTCAGAGTACTCACACTTCTCTAATGCAACACTTACTAAAAGACTCAGTGATCAAGATGGTGTGACACTGGCACCAGCTACACCAATCGGCGAAATGGCAGGAACATTCCTTCAGATTGATGACCACCTGGTTTTCAACAAGGCTATTTTGTAGAAAAAGAACAGCCTTTTCTGTTTTTTAAGGTTTATTTTACTTTCAGTTACAAATCTGTGTGTCTGTACACATGCGTGTAAGTACTTGGGGAGTCCAGAAGAGAGTATCGAATGGATTCCCAGAAGCTGGAGGTACAGGTGGTTGTGAGCCACTTGATATGGGTTCCTGGGATCAAACTCAGGTCCTCTTCAAGAACTGCAAAGTTCTTAACCACTGAGCCATCTATCCAGTCCCCCAAACAATCTTTTCAATAAATGATTCTGGAACAATTGGATAGCCACATGCCAAAGAATGAAGAATAAATCAGAATTAAAACATGAATCAAAGTGAATAACAGGCCTCAAACTATAAAATTCTTGTAAGATATCATCAGTTTAAATCTTCAAAATCCTTTGGGTTGGGAAACAGGTTATTAAAAATATGATCGTAGAGGCTATGCAAATAGCTCAGAGATTAAGAACATTTGCTGCTCTTTCAGAAGACCCAGGTTCAGGTCCTAGGATGCATGTAAGACAGCTCACAATTGCCTATAATTCCACTGCAGGGATCTAACACTCTGTTTTGGCCTCTGCAGACACCTGCATGCAAATACACATGCATAAACATATATACACATAAATAAAAATATAACCATCTAAAATAAATGAATAAAATAGCTGGCTATGGTGGTATATTTTTTAATCTTAGCATTCAGAAGGCAGAGACAGGTAGATCTTTGTGAGTTTCAAGGCTAGCCTGGTTTACATAACAAGGTTCCGGTCAGCTAGACTTACATAGCAAAACCTTGACTCAAAATAAATAAAATAAAACACCCAAAAATTAACAACAAATGAAAAAATAGTTATTATCAGATATAAATACCATATATACCAAAGATTGCAGATAAACTGAGAAAATAATCTACAGAATGAGAAAAATATTTGCAAATCATGTATTTGATATCAAGTAGCCTCAATGAACAGAGAAATTTCACAATGCAAAAACAGAGAAAAGGGATCCAATTAAAAGACAGGTAAAGGATTTAAATACACAACAAAAAAGACACATGAATGGCCAATAAGCGAGGGCAAAGATGTTCTACTTGGCTAGAGTCCAGGGAGAGGAAAATTAAAACCACAATTACACACTACCTTGTAACCACTGAACAGTTGTAATTATTTTCTTAATCAGAAAGTATGAACTATATTAATAAAGCTGAGGCAAGCAAGCACAGGTAACAGTTAGGCAACCTGGGATTCCACTCGGTTCAAGCTGTGCACACATCACCTTCTAACAACGCACTTGAACCCGAGGCCTTCCTTGAAGGCCCTATGCATACTAACTACCCAGCAGATGACAGCCTAGCACCCCCACCTGCAACAAACCGGCTGTGCACACCACTGTGAGCAGTGGACGATGCTTCTCCTCTTAGTGGCCATCAAACTCACTGCACTCCAGTTGTACATGATAGGAAAGAAAGGAAGACGGTTTGCGAAGAGCTTATCTAATCCAGCCTTGGCGATCAAAACAGAGACACCCCAATGTATACACCTTGTAACCAAACTCTTCCTTCCTTTAGGTGCCATGAAAGAAGCCCCAGCACTAACTTGGGGCCTTTAAGCAGGCTCATTCATGTGGCCCGCTGTCACTCTTGACTGTATTTTCTTGTTAACCTGTGGTATCACTTTGCTTTGAATAAAGTTACCTTACTATTTTTACAAATCTGTGTAAGCTGGGAGTCTTCATTGCAGTATCTTGAATAAGAGGCCCAGACCCTGGCCACAAGTAATGAAGTTATATGAAAATCAAGGTCCAAATGCATTGCTAAAAAATAAAAATTAAACTGGTACAGGCATTGCAGAGAATGCTTTTTAAAAATTAATGGTCCACACAATGAAATGTCATACACCTAGAGAGAGAGAGAGAGAGAGAGAGAGAGAGAGAGAGAGAGAGAGAGAGAGAGAGAGAGATGTAGTTACTTTAGAAGATAGTTTGGCAATTTCTTACAGAATTGAATGCATCCTTACTATATAATAAAGAAAGTAATTGCCCTCCTGGATATTTACCACAAAGAATTGAAAACTTAGATCCACAGAAAAACTTACACATTAAACGTTTATAGCAATTTTACTTTTAATTTCCAAACCATAGAAGCAATCAAGATGCACTCCAGTCAGTGAAAAGGTCAGATGTGGTACAGTCAGGAAATGGGAAACTATTCAGTGCTAAAAAAGGAATTCACCATCAAGCCATTAAAAGACATGGAAGAAATGTACAAGCATATTAACAAATAAAAATAAGTCTAAAGAATCTATAGAGTGTAACTACAGTTTTATGATGCTCTGGAAAAGCTAAAACCATGAAGAAATTAAGAGTGGTTATAGCTGGGGGCGGGTGGCACATGCCTTTAATCCCAGCATTTGGGAGGCAAAGGCAGGCAGAGCTTTGTAAATTAGAGGCCAGCCTGGTCTACAGAGAGAGTTTCAGGACAGCCAAGGCTATACAGAGAAACCTGTCTCAAAAAAAAAAAGGAAGAAGAAGGAGGACGAAGCAGAGAAGAAAAATGAAGAAGGAAGAAGAAGGAAGAGAAGGAGGAGGGAGGAAGAGGAAGAAGAAGAAGAAGAAGAAGAAGAAGAAGAAGAAGAAGAAGAAGAAGAAGAAGAAGAAGA
>PVIU01010674.1:0-68752 GCA_004026605.1 Ondatra zibethicus | reverse complement strand
TATCTCCATCCATCGGATGAAATTTCTATAATGGTAATCAAGATAATCATCAATGTGACTATGGTACAAGGCTAGTTCTGGCACCCTCTCCTCTGCTGCCTGAATACCTAGCTGGGGACATGCCCGTGGACACCTGGGATCCCCAGGGCCAAGTATCTTGCCAACCCTAAAATGATTCTCTTAATGTAGATATCTTATTACCTTCTCCAATGTCCACCTTTCTTCCTGGGGAGAGCTTGGGGGAGTGGGAGGGTGAAGATGGAAGAAAGTCAGTCCCCATTTTAAAGTCAAGGAAACTAAGGTCAGCCAAATCAGCCACAGATCTGGGATATATGTTAAGTTTCTTTCACTTCCAGTTCTGAGCTCTTTCCAAAATACAATCCTAAATTGCAGCGTTCTCTTAGTAGTATTCATTCAAACTACAATACTTTAGGACAACAGGACTACTTTGTATCCAAACCCAAATAACTTCTTCTCTGGATATAGACAAAATACCCTAGTACCTTGCCACATGAAAAGCCCATGGTTTTGAAGAATTACTACATAAAGGCAGCTTAAAAACATGCAAATGGTGATGTTTTGTATCTATAGTGATTTTATTCAACAAATAAAAACAGCTATTTCAGTTTTGAAATAAAATCTATAACACTGTGATCACTTCCACTACAACTCACCAGTTATTAAACTGTAACAATCTCGCTGATAGCAATCTCTGCTTTTTTCACAATAGGGCCTCTATATGTAATAAATGCTCTATGTTTCATCTCGCCTGACACAAAGTCTCATACAGCCCAGGCTAGCTTGAACTTACTGTGTAGCTAAGACCGGACTTGAATTCCTGATCCTCTTGCCTTACCTCTTAAGTGCCATGTTAAGCTGCCAATGTTTATTTTTGGATGAATTATATTTTTTATCTATGAAGACTCATAAATATAGCCATGTGTTTTAACCATAGGGATATATTCTGATAAGTGTTACCTTAGGTGATTTTGACATTATGCAAATATCTGTATATATTTAACTTATACAAAGTAAGACTGTTATAATATCATCATTATATTCTGTATGGACCCATACAGACCATATAGTCCATCACCAACTGGAATGTCACTAAGCAGAGCATTGATAGTACAGTAGATACAATTTTAATAGAGTTAGAGGCATAACCTGAGAATTGTCTGTAAATGTACGTCCCTTGACATGGACTGAGTGCTCATGTGCACCCTCCCCTCCCCAACCACAGTGAGATGATGAAGCACTAACCAATGATGGAGTATTTTGAGGAAGGCCCCTGGGAGCTAATTAGGTCCAGAAGAGTTCTTGAAGGCAGAGTACCCATAATATGTTTAATATTCTGATATAGAAATGGTTCTTCATTGCCTCCATGAAGGAACAGGTATGAGGCAGCTTCTATACAAAACAAGGTCCTCACCAGAACCAAATCTATTGGCACTTTGCTCTTGAATGTGTTAGACTTCAGAACAGTGAGAAGTAACTGTTATTTGGTCTTTGATATTTTGCTATGGCACCCTGGGCTGACTAAAATACTCAAATTGATAGAGCCTTCAGCTAAAAAGTACATAATCAAGTTTTCTTTCAATCTATAATCATCAGTGACATGTTGTCATCAATGGAATGAATAGAACTATGTCTTGTTTTGTTTTCTCAACTTGACACAAGCTGGAGTTATCTGGGAAGAGGAACCACAATTAAATAATGCCTCCATAAGATTTCCTGTAGGCAAATTTAGGGGCATTTTCTTGATTACTTGATTGCTAATTGATAGGGGAGGACCCAACATATTGGGGGTGGTGTTACTACAGGGCAGCTGGTACTGAATGATATTAAGAAAACTGAGTAAGTCACAAGGAACATTGTTCCTCTGTGGTTTCTGCTGCAGTTTTTGCCCTGACTTCCTTACAATAATAGATGGCTACATTGAAGCATAAGATGAAGTGAACTCTTCCTACCCCCAGATTGTTTTTGGTCATGGCACTTTTCATAGCAATAGAAACCTAATTAAGATAAAGTGGGATGTGAAACCTCCTTCAAAGAAAGAGATATCTGCCCCCCTTCCCCATTCTGTCTATTCTTTCTTATAGACCTAGAACATGTGTAATAGGCATATTCGATCCCAAAGGTTAAGGCAACATCACTGAAGACAGCATAGCAGGCCTCACACCTTGTTGAGGAGCTACCAGCAGCTGATAGATACTGGGAAAGAAAAATCCTTCTTCCTCAAGGGTGTTTTGTTTCCCATTCTACAGTGGATGGCTCTATACTCTCGCACATATGGGCAACACTATTAGACTTAATAGGTTATCAAAAACAAAATCAAACAAACAAAAATAAACCAAGAAAAGGGCAGAAAGGGCAGTAGCTGAAAATACGGAGTTGGGAAGAAGACATTGTTTGGGGGGTATACAAGGGATTTGAAGGAAGAAAATGGAGGTGGATATGATGATATTTTGTTGTACACATGTATGAAATTATCAAAAATAAAGAAATTATAATAAGAAAGAAATGGGTGGCTGGAGAGATTGCTCAGCAGTCAAAAGCATGCACTGTTCTTGTAGAGGACACAAGTTCAGTTCCCAGCACCAACATCAAGCAGCTCATGACCTTAAACTCCAGCTCCAGGAGGATCTGATACTTCTGGCTTTCATGGGTAGCTGTGTGCGAATGCCCATGTGTCCCCCCCCTCCACCCAATATGTGTATCTGTTTGTCTGCCACTCCTTCACTCACACACAGGACAGCCAGGGCTACACAGGAAAACTGTCTTGAAAAAACAAAACCAACCAACACTTTTTTTTTCCTTTAAAAGACATCATTAATACAAGAAAAGCTATAGACTGAGAAAAACATTTACAAATTTGACAAAGTGTCCAAATACTCTCTCTCTCTCTCTCTCTCTCTCTCTCTCTCTCTCTGTGTGTGTGTGTGTATCTTATAAGGAACTCTTACAATGCACTAGCAAGGCAATTCAATTTAAAATAAGCAAATACTTTGAAGAGAGATTATTCTACAGAAAACATAAGGTTGCCAATAAAGTACATACTGTAGGGAGTCTTACAGCCAGGGGTTACCAGCCCACTGAGGCGTGGCCTCTTATACTATATATGCTGATGTAGAGCCTGCATCCGGCCTCTTTCCCGGCCTCTGTTAGGGTTGCGGATTTCGGTTTCTGATCTCCGTTCAAGCAGAGGATTCTGATTTGTGAGTCTACCACTAAATAAATAACCATATATGTCTCAATTCTGAGCTAGTGTGGGATTTCTTTTAAGCATCCTTCTTCAAGTACATTAAAAGATGTTCAACAATAGTTGGGCACTGGTGGCATCACCTTTAATCCCAGCATTCAGGAGGTAAAAGCAGATGAATCTCTGAGTTTGGGGCCAGGGTGATCTACAGAGTGACTTCCAGGACAATTAGGACTACAAAGAGAAATCCTGTTTTGAAAAATGAACAAACAAACAAAAATAATTTTCAACATTATTTAAAAATACAAATTCACTTCTGAAGGAGCAATAGGATTTTCCTGTTTCTTCTTCTCTTTTCTCTCTGTCTCTCTATCTTCCATTCTCTTTTCCATTCCCATTCCCTTTATCTCAAATAAACTCCACAGTCAAAACAACAACAACAAAAATACAAATTCAAATTTCTGAAGAAAGCTGGAGCTGGAAAAATGGCTCAGAGACCACAAGTGCATACTGCTTTTGCAGAGAACCTGAGTTTGGTTCCAGCACCCATGCTGGGCATCTCACAACTGCCTGAGTCTCCAACTCCAAATCATATGATGCTTCGGCCTGTACTCACATGCCTCTGGCACATAAGTAAAAGTAAATAAACTTAAAATAAAATAAAATTTCAAAAGGGAAACTACTTACTATATATTTGCTTAATTATCTAGGCCATAAAGAAAAAGACTAACACCAAGTATAGAAGAGGATATGGATAACGTAAAATGCCCTTACAAGGCTGCTGGGAACATAGAATGTGATAAAAAAAAATGTGAATTTCTTAGAAGTTAAATTTATACATGACTAAGAGACTGTAGGTACAAGAGAAATAAAAATCTGGGTGGGGATGTCCATGGCAGCATTATTTGTAGTAGTAAAAAAGTAGAAACAAGAAGTTCATAGAGGCAACTAAGCAATGTTGACAGTAAGAGAAAGTTTTCTCTAGGGAAGAGCACACCAATTGGTTATCCGTACCAAATAGTTAGTTCCGAAAACATACATACATGTTACATTACACAGACTGAGCAGGTTATATTTAGAAATATGTATGTATATACATATATGTATGCAATAAAAATTAATGAAAAGAGAGGCCATGAATTTGAAAAACAAGAAGGGGTGTATGGGAGGGCTTGGAGGGAGGAAAAGGAAGGGAGAATTGTTGTAATTATATTATTATCTCAAAAAATTTAAAAAAAAAGAACAAAACAAAAAGCTCATCAGTTAGCCAACAGATAAACAAAACCAAGGCAGTCACACTTTGAAATACTAATATGCACTAAAAAGGAAGAAACGACTCATATACACCATAGCAGATGAGTCTCAAAAATCAGTTTGTTAAATGAGAGAAGCCAGTACAAAAATACTACCCACCATACTATCACAATTGTATAATATTTTCAGAGGAGATAAAAGTATAGGCAGAAAGTAGATCGAGTGATGGGAAAATCAATGGCTGCAAATGAACATGAGGGGGTGTTTTGGGATAAGACTGTGAACACAGCTCTCCATGTCACTGTATGGTGCAAGCAGGTGAATATAAGATACATAAATTATCTCTTTATAAAGTTGTACTAAAAGTGAACAATCTAGGTGGACTCTTTCTGCAAAAGTCAATTAAGTGAGAGCACCATACTGCTGGCCCAAAGCTTTACTAGTCCTTTCCCGCCTGTGAAAGACTCCTGTGTTTACTGCAGGGTATGGCAGTGGAAGAGATGATTGAGAAAGTAGTCACTCAACATCCAGTCACTGCTCTGTCCTCACTGTTTTCTCTGGGCTGAGTTTCACTGCATTCTGGGTTAGTCATGTCTAAGGCTTGGGGAGACTGTATGACTGGGTGTGGCTGTGAGCCAGAGCTATTATGTGCAGTTTCATATTTACACTCCTAAAAGGAAAGGCTGTGTCCTCATTTTCTTCCATTTAGGCAAGAAGATGGCAAGAGCTACAATTTAACCCAAAACCCTTAGATGGAAGTAGTTTATAAGAACTACTAAGATACCAACTGGCCTTGGCCCTTCCAAATTGGAATGTCTCTGAGAAAAATCACTAGAATTTAGGATGATATAGCATTTTAAAATATGAAAAAAAATGTAGCTCATCCCTCAACATTTGTCATCTGCACAGGGTCTTCGGCAGTCTTTATGAACCATTTTCAGACTAGCAATAAGTGTGTCCTTATCTAATTACAGAAAAATGTATGCATCAACGTCTGTTGAGTTTCAATATTTAAGATCTGTTGTAGAGAAATATGCTAGGAAATCTATCCTGGACACTAGAATGTGTCTAAAATGTATGCATTTAAAGAGTGCTTCAGAAAGTTACCAAAGCTTTACAATTTGCTTCTATCTTTTGGGTATTGAGACTTCTTTTCTGAAGCAAAGAATTGCCAACCATTTTCATGCCATATAAACACTGACTTTAACATAGCAGTAAGTGAAACTTGCCCCTTTCTGCTGTGGTTACTCCAATGAGCCTTTAAGACAGCTATATAGTATTTTAAAACCTTTATTTTAGATGACCCACTTATAGTAAGGAGCGAGTTTACTTACTTTCCATGCCATTTAAAACAGAACAGAACTAGCTGAGATGACTCAGCAGGTAAAGGTGCCTACTGCTGCCAATCTCTGGGACCCACATGGTAGAAGAAGAGACTAAACCACACAAGCTGTTCTCTGATCTTCACATGTGCCCACTCCCACACACACAAAATAACACAAAAAAATTTTAAAAATTAAAAGATAAAATTTAAAATATAAATATATTAGAACAGGCAGGCATACCAGGAGACACGGTTAGAAGTCAGAGGGCTCTTTTCTTTATCTCAGGTGACACAGAGTTAAGTCTCATCAGATCTGCAGGATGAAAGGTTTTGCTAGACATGTTTGCCTTATAAAGAGGAGTCAATCACGGGTTGGGGAAGGCGTGCTGTTGTTCAGGTAAAACATGAGAAACAGCATGCCCTACGTGATAGCCCCACAGGTGCAAAAGGAGTGCCTCTGAAAACACTGCTGTTACCTTGATCACAACTATGTGCAAGTCAAACCTTCAGGGAAACCATCAAAATCCTTTGAGCTTGATGGTTTTATTACATAGCTCTTCTAAAAAGATCTAGAGAGAACAGCCTATGTTGGATAACTCCACTGAGACCCAATGAGACTGTCTGTGTCTTATAAAAGGGCACGTTTTCCCACAGTGTTAGGCAATAATTAAAATTTGAAGACCGATGCTGCTTAATGGGGACAGAAATGAAAACAATCAGCAGCTGACACCACTAAAATGATATATTATAGGCAGGTATCTGAGTTCAAGCCCAGCCTAGTCTACATAGAGAGTTTCAGGCTACCTAGGACTATAGAGTGAGACCCTGTCTCAAAAAACAAAACACAGAAAGGGACAAAAAGTTGGGGGGGGGCTGAAGAGATGGCTTAGCAGTTAAGAACTTGTTGGTCTTGCACAGGATCTGGGTTCAATTCCCAGCACTCACATGATGGCTCAAAACCATCCTTAATTCCAGGTCCAGAGAGTCCAATGCCCTCTTCTGACTTCCACAGGCACACATATGGTACAATTGCATACATATATTCAAGCAAAGCACTTGTATACACAAAATAAAATAAAGTCTTCTAAAACTGGTACATATTTCAATGATTGTCACTAGCTTCTGAGTTCAAAAACTTCTAAGACATATAGACTATATATAACCAAAATAAATTTTATTATGGATCCTCTTCTGACAATCTAAAGGAATAAGATTTCAGCTACTTTCAACTAACTGGCATACCTTCTTTCTTAGATGATACACATTTTCCATATTAACTAAACTTAACTAATTAGATACAGCTGGCACTGTTCCAAACAGTTTCCGTCTGTGCCCTCCAATCTGTTCTTGCTTATAACCTGCTTTGAAGTCACAGACATTTCCAGATCTGAGGGCTCTCTTCCAAGAACACTGAAGCTTCTTGAGATTACAGAGCATTAACTTGATTTTTTGCTGCTCTCTCTTCTAGTAAGATATGTGCTCTGGCCACTTCTGAGTACAAGATCAGCTTATGCAGGATGACACACGTCTTGGACATATCTTTGAATGACTTTTCCAGGACTATGGATGTGGAATGATATGTCTGTAGCTCCTGCCTGGTACCATTTGTGAGACAAATTTGAGCGGCAGTTGGCACGGAAAGTAGTAAAATCCACAGAACAGAACACAATCATCTGTCTCATTTGGATACAGGGCATATGGTGTATCTCATTAACACCTGCCTGATACACAAAATGCCTTTGACCAATCTTTCATGGCTTTGATTTTTGTCTAAACAATGAGTTCACCCAACTCAGTTTATACTTTGCACTTTCAAAGGTGAAAAAAAAAAAAACCCAAATCTTATTATTGCCTGTCTTAACCTACAAAGTAAAACAGGTTGCAGAGAGTAGGAGCCAATGTGAATAGCAGCACCAGAAACAGAACAACAAGAGTGAATTTGAGCCTTGTCAGCACATCACAGATGTTCCTGGGAGTGGGGGTGGTGACAACTGGAGTATCTGGAATACAATCAGTACTAGTCTGTGAGGTGTTTGGAAACAGTCACCTTCATCTCCGCTCTACACTGTCAAGATAAGCACAGCCCATACCTGGGCACACAAAGCATCTCACATGGCTCAGTTGTGTGTCTCTATACACACACCTTAGCAGATATTGGAAAATGAAAAGACTTTGGTTTCAATACCAATAAATGATGATTCAATTCCATAATAAAAGTATTTGAACAGGCAATTTCAAATGCTTTCAGGTTTTATGTCTCAAGGAAAGATCTCAATATCCTTAATTACTGGGTGAAGACAAATATTTATAGAAAACTCCTTTATATGAACTATTTAAAAAGCTTTATAGAGACAGACAATAAATTAGAGGTTCTAGGGCTTGGGGAAGAATGAAGCACACAGACTCTGTCTTGAGAGTGTGAAATGGCTTTGAGAAATGTTTGATGATACTTCTATAACATTTGAGTATATGAGACTGATGAGATACCTACTGCACTGCTGAGGCACCTGATGTGAATATAATTAATGCCACTGAAGGGTATAAATTTAAAAAGCTAAAAGGCAAAGTGTGTTATATACATTTTATCACAATTAAAAAAATCAAAGAAAAACACAATTAGGTACTGACACACCCAGTAGAATGTCAAATTTAAAATAAAAAAGCTGGGGGTGTAGCTCACTTAACATGAACAATGCTTTGGTTTTCTACCATATTACGGAAAAATTAAAATCCACAATCTACAACATAAGCCATCACAGCAATATCATTTAATAACATATTAAGTGATTCATTAATGTTTTTTAACTTGATATAAGATTTTAAACCCATGTTTTCTCCAATGTAAGTGAATCTTTAGTTGATATTATAGCTTTACCCTTATCCATCCAAACTGTGACTGTGTGGAAACATCAAATATTTTATGTACTGCAACATCCTATCAGAGTCTGAAACTGTATGTTTTACACCTGATCAAAATTGCTTTGCTTTTTATCACCTCAACTCTCCTATAATAACAACCTTTAAACTACCCCCATTATGCAAATAATTTAGAATGAACTCATGACCACTTTCTCTGAAATGGCAGTCTATATACAGATACTATCCCTATAATAGTAGATTTTTCTATCAGTATGACATTAGCCCAAAGGCCTTAGCTATAGGCTAAGTCCTTTATTTTAATCTACCTACATCTACTACTGTATGGTTTTACATAGTAATACAAACTGAATATCCTTTATCCAAAAATGCTTGGGATCAGAAGTATTTCAGATTTGGGATTTTTTTCTTTTTCTTTGGGAATAGTTAGGTGCATTAAATAAGGTATCTTAGGAATAGGACCCAAGTCTAAAGATAATATTCACTTATACTTTACATATAATTTATACATAGATTGAAAATAAATTTATAAATATTTTAAAAATATAACTGGTTTTTTCCTACTGTTTTCATAGTAGGCCAGGAATGGAACTGTCCACTTTTGATGACATGTGTGAATTTTAGAGCATTTGGACTTTAGATTTTTGGTTTTGGGATGCTCATCCTGAAATGTTAATCAGTTACTCAGAAATCTCTTCCTCAATTTCCTAGATGAACATTTCCTTTTCTAGTTGTACATCTAAAGTTCATCAGTGACTACTCAAATACACAGCAGAATTATGGAAGGTTGTGTCACAATAAAACATGAGTTTCTCAACATCAATATCTCTAAAACCATAAATCTCAGGAAGGCAGGAACCAAATGCACCCATTTTCTTTACTCTTAGTATTAACACATCACTGAGCAAAGTAAATAATAAATATTTTATGGTTAAAGAGCTTAAGTTATCTTAAAAGACTGAAAAAGAAACAGGCTACACCAGACACTACAGTTAAGCTTGCTACAGAAGGAAGCTTCTTTCTCACATACAGAGCTTTTGGAGTTTAGACAAGCTTAGTAATTTTGCTACTTAAATCCTCTAAAGAAAGTGAATAAAATTTTGAAAACAATGCCAATCATGTTAAAGCAACATTCAACTTCAAGAGCCATGCTTCAATAATCCAGGAAATTATAATTATAGGTTTGTTATCTAACTTATCACCTTTTGAGAAACTGCTGAACAGTAAAAAAAAAAAGTCCAGATTCTGAATATCAAAGTGATATATAATCAAAGGAATATTCATTATAATATCTACTACATGAGTGCCAAGCACAAGTACTATGCATTTAGAATAAGAATAAGCAGCACAGACCCACAGCTGAAAGCCTGTGCCCAAACCCTGCTCTCACTACTTTCCAGCACTGTGACCTTGAAGTTACTTAATAAACCTTAAGAAAATAAAGGATCTCCATCATGAAGTTAATATGAGGACTAAATACACAGAATGTGCTCCTCTTTTCATTCTGTGTCCATGCAGTGCTGTCAAGATGCCCAATCTGACCTATCATCAGAGAAATGCAGATGAAAATCTCAGTGAAACATTATTCACCCCAGTGAGAACAGCTATTATCAGGCAGTCCAGAAATAACAAATGCAGGCGAGGACCCTCACACAAGGCTGCTAGGCATGGGTGTTGGAGCAGTCATTATAGAAAACAGTATCAAGATTTCCCCAAAACTAAAGATGGAACTACCATATCTGATCCAGCAATTCTACCACTGAGTATATACCCAAAAGAGGGGAAATATTTATAGTAATAACAAAAAGACACTTGTAACCCCATACTTATTTCAGCACTAGTCAAAACAGTTAAAATATTAAATTAATCTAGATGCTTTTCAGGGGATGAATGAATAAATGATATATACGTTTACATAATGTAATACTACTTGGCCAAAAGAAATAATGAAATCCAAATATTTTCAATACTTTGTAAGTCCCACTGAGAGTTGACAGAAAAAATTAGCAAAAACAACAAAATAAATACTTATTTGCCCAGTTTTAGTGGAATGTCTGTCATGTTTTAGCTTGCTAAGGATGGAGAAAAGGCCCTTGTCTTTTGCCAGGAAGTCTGTTAGACAACCTGGTATAGTCTTGACAGCCCTCATTTGCACCAAATGTAGTACTCCAAGTCTCAATCCTTCTTGACAAAAAGTATTATTACATATTTATTGTATGTGTGTGCCCACACACATGCACACATGTGAGAGTACATGCTCTCTGCACTGAGGTAGGAGGAGAATCTGTGTCATTTGGTTCTCTACTCTCACTATGGGACTGAATTCAAGCCATTATTAGTCTTGGTAGCAAGCACCTTTACCTACTGAATCATCTCTCCAGCCCCCAGGCTTCAGTCTTAACAATAATCTGGAAGAAGGTGAATACACTGTGAGGTAAGTCTCAGGAGAAAAATGAACTTCAGAGAGTTCAGCTAACTCAATCATCAATAAAATAGATTCAGATCCTTCCTAGCCCACTCTCATATTCTCTTCTATGCACTGTCTTGTCACTGTGAAAGCTCTCATTAAGGCAGTACTCACATACCAACCTTCAATGACAAGTTACCCCTTATTTCTCAAGGTTACATGCTGTTGCTCAGATTTCTGAAGAGTTCAAGTCAATGACAATTTGTACTATACATTTACCAGTGACATGAATGCTTTAAGTGGGACATGTATTTAAAAGAAGGAAGCTGAGCAGCCTACATTCAAGACCGAAAGCAATTTGCACCCTTCAGACAGTAGTGATAAAAATGATCCTTTTACATGAAGGAATTGAATTAATGTAATTGTGAGTATTGGGCTGGAGCACTCTACAGAGAGTTTAGGAGTTACACTTTGGCTATTTAGAAGAGCTATCCTGATCCTTTGCATTTATTACATACTGTATAGTTCTGACACTGCCTTAGATTGTGGAATTTCCAATCATTAAAACTGTCACCCTCTATTAGCTTGAAGTAGTACAATAATAGATAGCTGAGAATGTGCACCAAAGCACCTTATGATTCTTAGAATAAAAATGGAAGAAGGAGTGATTGGCAGGTGCCTCAATGTACTTCTTTAACAGTAGGATGCATATGTTCAGACAGGACATTACTCCTGCGGATATATTTTTAACTCCTACACTCTAAGAACAGCCTTGTGAAGGATGTGCCACCAACTGTTCCAACAGACTGCAAGTGGAGCCCTTGGCTATTAACAATATAAGGGTTATTCCAGAAAAGGACTTTTGAGCCTGAACAATAAAGTCTAACTCCACAAAACTTCACATCCTTCCCTGCATCCCATGTTGTTGTCCAGATCAGGAAGTGCTTTGCTAGGGAACTGTTTCCAAAACAAAATGCACACACAAAGAAACCTGCAACAGGTATGCAGTAGGTTCTTAAAGGCAACTGAGATGGAAAACTGTATGTCTATGAAAGACATCTGCATATGTAAGAGAAGTCCCTCGTTGTATAGCCTCCATGACTAGCTACAATGAGGTTTATAGAGGCAAATGGATCAGGATTTTAAAGCTCTCCTTTTTAGAAAGAATCATAACTATCTCTTTACAAATAATTGTTTTCACACCTATAATCCCATCACTCAGCGGCTGAGGTAAGAGGTTTGCCATAATTTTGAAGCCAGTCTCAAGTGAACTTAACTCAGTGTTAGACTCACAAATTCTCACAACTAATTCCCACTTTCTCACTTCTTTCTGCAGTTGGAAGAAGTTAAAATTCCCACACATGCTCCTGGAAGTGCTATTCTTTCTGTCTAGAATACTTTTCCTCCCTACATCCTGACAAATTCTGATTTTTTTCCTTTAAAATAACGCTCTTTTAAAAGTTTTCTTTAAAAAAAAAAAAGGCTGGCTGGTGGTGCATGCCTTCAATTTCAACACTCAGGAAGCAGAGGCAGGGTGCTCTCTGAGTTTGACAACAGCCTGGTCTACAGATTAAGTTCAAGGACAGGTAGGGCTATACAGTTTCAGAAACCCTGTCTTAAAAAACCGAAAAAAAAAGTAAAAAATAAATAATGCTCAGAACTGAAGTAGGCATGGATAAACATTACTAGTAGATACATTCGTTAATGCTACTTTGAAGAACAATTTAGCCTAATGAATTTTGTTAAATGTTGTTTATTTGGGACAGAGTTTTACTATGCAGCCCATCATCCCTTTATTTATTCACTAGAAACACTGCCTATTGACTGATGTGGGATTCCCCTCTGCATGCAGTGAAAACCACTTGGCTTATAGCAAGGTAGAACTTAGGCAGTGAGAGCTAGGCTGAATGCTGGGAGAAGGAAGGTGGGAAGAGAAGCCATGTAGCCCTGCCAGAGAGAGATGCTGGAACCTTGCTGGTAGGCCATGAACCTCGTGGTAAAATATAAAATAATGGAGATGGGTTAATTCTAGATGTAAGAGCTAGCTAGCAATATGCTTAAGTAATTGGTGTTTTAAATAATATAGTTTCTGTGTGACTATTTCAGGACTAAGCAGCCGGGAACCAACAAGCGCCCTCCTCCTACAGTTGACAGTGCCAAAAATACTCTAGACAGAGGGGTGAAATAAAAAACAACCCACATGGAAAATGAATTTCAGCACATAACTTAGAAAGGCAGGAAGGATATCCCATTTCAGGGAGGGCCTGAAGGTACAGAGTATGACAGGAACAAAGGGGCAATGTCACCTACATATCTAATACTGTTCACATCATTAGCTCAGTTGTTTACACTGCTGCTTCCCCAACCAGATTGTTACTTGCTTGAAGGTCTTTGAATACTCAACACAGTGCTACATGCTACACAGGAGGAGGGTAAATGAACCACTAACAAATGTGTAACACAAATAAAAGTTGTATTACCTTTTAAACAGGTAATAGGTAAGCACACAGCTACACTCTAATATGAGCCCACAGTTGGTTTTATAAGAATTTGGAACATATATCTAAGAACAGAAAAATAGAAAAAATTATTTAAAAATAACTTTGTAGATATAATAGTACAGTGCTTACACAGAAAGTATAAAGTCTAGAGTTCAATCCTCACCACAACTAAATTAATAATTTCCCCTTCTTATGGCATAAATACTGATGGATGTATTTGTCACAAGCACATAGCAGACGAATAATTAGACTTGTATGGTTCATTACTGGTTTCCAGTACTATTCACTGAGTATGTATGATGTGTACAGTGAACAGAATGTTGGGCTGGAAGGAAAATGGTAAATAAAACCAAACATAACTCTTGCTCTTATAGAGGTTAAGAGTTAGTAAGAGATTAACAATAACACAAACACACACACACACACACACACACACACACACATTATTTTATTTGCCAAAGAAACTCAGAGAGACCATACCAGGAAGGTGTGGTTAAGACATGGAGAAAATTCACTATTCTTGTGCTAAGACAGAGAAAAAACTATTTCTATGAACTAGAAATATATCAGCTTTCAGTTATAAATGTAGGTAAGAATAAACTGCATTATTTGTAAGTGTACCAAAAAAATACTACAAATATTTTAAGCCACTTTACAGGCCGTGTATCCATCTCAAAATACTGTTTATATTTTTCATTTTTGGCATTGCAATAGTTAGCAGACTTACTAGCACTACCTTGTGGCCTACTGTATTAATAAAGAATCAATATCAGAAACTTGATTTTTATTTGCCTTGACCAGTGTATTCCAGTATCATTAGTTTCCTATGTAAGCCTTGTGTACTTTCTACACTTAAGAAATATTTTCCTGCAAAGAAAAAAGAGAAAAAAAATATTTTCCTGCTCTAGGCTGGTAGACTCAAGCAGACTGCCAAAGAACTCCATGACTCCAGAACTACTGAGAATCCCTGGGCCACAGAGATGGACCAGGTTGGAATAACAGTGTTGTTACCCTAGAGCTTCATTGGCAAGATTTCTGTTCATAATTACTTTTGGAAGGAACAGGAAAGAAAAGTGCCAATTCACTTAAAAGTTTCAGGAAAAATGACAGGAAAATGGATGGAACTGGATATCAGCATGCTAAAGGAAATAAACTTGGGAAGACAAACATTCCGCCCCAATGCAGAATCTAGATTCCTTTGTTTGTTTTTTGTTTTTCAAGACAGGGTTTCTCTGTGTAGCTTTGGAGCCTGTCTGGGAACTTTGTAGACCAGGTTGGCCTCAAACTCACAGAGATCCTCCTGCCTCTGCCTCCTGAGTGCTGGGATTAAAGGAGTATTTATTTTTTTAAAATAAGAGTAAGAGCAGATACTCAGAGGGTCAGAAAAGAAAAGGGAATGGGAGTGTGAGTAAAAGTACAATGAAATGTATGTATGAAATATCTCAAAACGAAAAGATTCATATTCTAGGAGGAATGGGGAATAAAACAGACAATAAATATATAAATATAAAATAGAAGTTAGCAGAAACATTTAGCACAGATATCAGTACTGTTATTAGAGCTATGTTTTCACAAACACATATTGACTGTCATTGTAAAAAGCTTTTTTTAACTGATCCCAAAAGCAATTTACAAGTTATTGCATTGAGAAGATCTGCAGTGCAAGGACAGGGGACATAGCACAGTTGGTAGAATACTAGCCCAATGTGCACAAAGCTCTGGATTTCTGCCCTAGCATCTTATAAACCTGTTGTGGTGCTCCATCTTGATAACCTCAGGATTGGCTGAAAGTAAAGGCAAGAGGATCAGAGTTCAAGGTCCCAGGCAACAGGAGACCCTGTCTCCGATTTTTTAAATTAAGAGCCCCAGGCCTTTAATCTCAAGGCAGAAGAGGTAGGCAGATCTCTGTGAGTTCAAGGCCAGCCTCATCTACAGAGTGAGTTCCAGGACAGGCTCCAAAGCTACAGAGAGACTCTGTCTCGAAAAACCAAAAAAGAGCCCCAGAACCCACTAAGAAGATGAATCAAAAGGAACATTCCTACTATTATCCAAATCACACATTTGCTCAGAACAAAATTATCTAATGACATTCCACATGGATACAAACTGGTGGTATATAAAGATCTAGATGAAGACTGGAGAGATGGTTCAGCAATTAAGAGCACTTGCTTTTCTTGTAGAGGACACAGATTCCATTCCTAACATCCACAGAGGTCAGCTAACAACCACTTGTAACTTTAGTTCTTAGGGATCTGATGCCCTCTTCATAAGAACCTCCATGCAGATGGCACACATACATACACTCAGGCACACATACACAAAATAAACAAATAAATCTTTTTAAAAATATGTAGTTGAAGTGATGGTGATTGTGAAACAGTATAGGTGAACCCATGATTAGATCTAGTCATGGCAGTAATCATAAAAAAAATCCCCTCAAAAGTAATGTGCTGGTAAATCTGAATTCCAATTAGAATTTGTTACATTTTCCCATGGTTTTGTGTATAAGTGTGTATAATTTTCTGATGACATGGAAACACACATTATATGAATACAAACTGTGTAATGATGAAAAACATGCCATTAATATTTTCTATAGCTAACCAAAATATGGTGAATGCATTAAGAGTCAATAATCACCCCCCACACACTTTGATGCATGTGTGTGTACAATACACAAATATATGCATCTGCAAAACTATCATCCTTCCTCTAACTTCTATGGCGGAGCACATCATGGTGGAAGTAGACTTTGGCTTGGCTTTGGTCAATGGAGCATGCACAAACAAAATCAGTGTGCTAGATCAAGGTCTAGGTTTGATCAACTGATGAGTGACTGATCTGGTATTGGGGCTGGAGCCCAGGGCTTCTGAGCTATCCCACCAGAAAGCCCAACCATTTAAGAGATCAAATGTTTTCCATTGATGTAACCACGAACTTTCCAGTTTGTCCATAATCATACAATGACAGCAGAGCTAATAAAACTCAGCAATGCCCATCAGTTCTCAGCCATGGCCAGCTATTCAGACTCTAGCCACCCACAAAGGAGCGACACACTTATATTGTTATGTACTAATGTAATTGATGGTCGCCTGCTCTGAAGCCACATACAATAAAAAAATATGATTCCTATATTCTTGCTTGTTTAATGTTCTCCATTCCTCATATAAGGAAATCTAGTGCTCTGAACGTACTAAACTCTTGAGGGTATTAAGCTACTCTCACAAGAGGTAACTGCATTTATTCCCAAGCCTATTTATGTTTATACATAAAAAGACACGAGCAGAAAATGAACTATTACTTCTCTACAGGTCTGTTGAGTAGTTTGTAAAGACTCAATAAAGTCAAGGGTAAAAGAAATGTACTGTCACACTAGATAGTAGAAATGCTACCATAAAAAGGTAAAATAAAAAGTTTTTAAAAAATCTTTAACCTTTGGCCATTAGATTGCTTCACAAATTTATTAACTATGTTGCCAGGTGATAGTGGTATGTGCCTGCAATCCCAGCACATGGGAAGTAGAATAAAAGGACCAGGAAGTTCTGGGGCAGTCTAAGCAAGTTTGAGGCCATCCTGGGCTTTATGACATCCTACTTCAAGCAAACAAATGAACAAACAAACAATATGAACTGAAACATACAAAACAGTTATTGACCCTCTCAAACCACCTAGAAATAAAAAGCACAGAATTTCTATAGAAGGAAAGTTATGAGATCCTATGACAAAACTTACCATAATTTTTTTAAAAATTAAAATGATAGTATGGTCAGGCAGTGCTGGCACAAGCCTTTAGTCTGAGCACGCAGAAGGCAGAGGCAGACACAACTCTCTGAGTTCAAGGCCACCCTGGTCTACAGTTCCAGTTCCCTATTGAGAACCCCCCTCCCATTATATATATACTTTATATTTAACTAACATTTTCTTTAGTCTACAGGTTCTCAACTTGTTGATTGCGACCCCTCTGACCAACCTCTATAACCAAAAATATTTACATTACAATTCCTAACAGTAGCAAAATTACAGTTATGAAGTAGCAAAGAAAATAATTTTATGCTGGGGGGGTTTACCACATGAAGAACTGTACTAAAAGATGGCAGAATTAGGAAAGTTGAGAACCACTTCTTTAGACCAAACAATTACAGTCCTAACTATATGATGAGAGATTCTGTTTTACAACAGTTACATGAAAATATACTAAATATTGTTAAACTATAAGGGAAGTTGAAATTAAAGCCACAATAAGTTATTAACCTTGCTTCAGGAAGAATGGCCATTACAAAAAAAATTACAGGAACAAATTCTAAGGAAGATGTTGGGTAAACAGAACCCTTACTGCTGGTAGAATGTAGGCAGGCATAGACTCTGTAGAAAACAATATAAAATTTCTTCAAAAGATAAAAATAAACTTCTATATAATCTAGCAATCCCATTACTGGTTATATACCCAAGGGACAGTAAATCCATCTATAGAGATATCTGTTCTGACAGCTAAGAAGTGGAAACAACCTAAGTGTCCACCAACAACAGCTAAGTGGATAAAGAAAGCGTAGATTATATGCCAAGGGAATGTAGTTACCCATTAACAAAACAAAACAAAAACAAAAGAAGGAAGAGGAAACAAATTTTGTAATTTATGGCAATAGAGATGGGACTGGAAGTGATTATGTCAAAATGAAAGTAGTTACCACTTCCTACAGGGCATGGTAGTGCATGCCTTTGGGAGGCAGAGACAGATGGAGGTCAAAGCCAGCCTGGTCTATATAGTGAGTTCCAGGTTAGCCAGAACTAGCGACCACAGACTAAGGAGACTAGCAGGGTAGAGAAGAATGGGGAATAGTTGATCAACGGCAACTGCTTTATAGTTAGGAAAACAAATTCTGGGCATCACTGTATAGTTTGGTGATTAAAAAAATAGTAATGTATTATGCATATTTTTTAAGGTAGAAAAGTTGGATCAGACCTAATCCTAGTACTTGGGATATACATGTAGGAGGATCAGGAGTTCAAGTTCATACTCTGCTATGTAGAGTTCAGAATTAACCTGGACTACTTAAGTCTCTGTATTTGTTTGTTTGTTTTCTCTTCAGAGCTAAAATAAAGGACTTGGAATGTTTTTTACCACAAAGAAATGATGAGTTCTTAATTAAATAGATATATTTAATCAATTTAGGCATTCCACAACTTTTACATGTATCAAAATATTGTGATACTCAAAAAATGCACATTTTTGTTTTAATGCACATTTTTGTTTTAATGCACCACTTAAAATAATTTTAAATATTTACTTGTTTTTTTATATGTACATATGTGTATATCTTAGCTAATTTTCTTTTGCTATGAAGAGACACCATAACCAAGGCAACTTATAGAAGCAATAGTTTATTGCTTACAGTGTAGCGGGTTAGGATCCATGGCAGAGAAAATGGCAGCAGGCAGGCTGGCCTGGTATTGGGCAGGAGCTTAGAGCTGACATCCTTATCAGCAAGCAGGAGGCAGAGAGAGCTAACTGGCAATGACAAGGGCTTTTGAAACATCAAAAGGAGGTGTGAGCCCTCAGCAATACACCTCTTCCAAGATCACACTTCCTAATCCTTCCTAAACTGATCTTCCAATTTGGGCTAAGTATTCAAATATTTGAGCCTATGGGACCATTCTCATTCAAACCACCCCTGCATGTTTGGTGAGTGTATGCTATGTGTGAGCAGCTACACTTACAGATCAAAAGAAGGGGTTAGGTGCCCAGGAGCTAGAATAGTTGGGGGGGGCTCCCTACATGAGTACTGGGAAGAGAACTTGGGTTCTCTGGAAGAAGGGGAAGTGCTCTTAGCTGCTGAGCATTAGCACTTAGCATTTAAGGCCCCAAATAATTTAATTTTTCAAAACAAAATGAAGAATTAAGAAATAAAAGTGGGCTTTTACTACATTTTCAGTCTGCAAGAAATCTGAATGTAGGTATTACAATCAGGTTTTCAGAGTTATTTCTGTTGTTTGTTGTGCTGAGAATCCTAGTCTAAGGCAGCACACAGTCCTTGCATTGACTTTTAATACTACAATTTGATACTGAGCTTGAGTTCTGCAGTGAGTTTTTGACACAATACTGGCTTCTCTAATAATTTAACCATAATTTTAAATTTCTGCTAACCACAACTAAAATCTCATTCATTCGATTTTAAAATACAATGTGTTGTATAAGAAAGAAAACCTGACTACTCTATTTAGTTTTCACAGCCCTATATTACAGCATGACCTCTAACTTCCTCCCCAACTTCATCTCTTACCAGGCTGTCCCTGACAGATGTTCTAACCACACTGACTCTCTGGTTCTTCCACTTAGAGAGCTATCTCCAGGTTCTCCCTACTTGAGATACATTTTCCTTTCTCATAGATGTCGTTCAGGTCTCAGATGGCATAAGTAGGACCCTAACTTACTGACGTGTTACTCAATGTGAAGCCTGGTAAACAGTATCACTAGCTCATGTTTGTGTCCTGCCTTTCCCACTGTAAGATTCACAATTAAGTTACCACGTACTGTTTTGCATATCTAGATCTTTCATGCCAAGAACATAATGTAGCTAGCACACAGTAACAGATCAATGAATGTTTGGTTGATGATCAAACTAAATAAAAATGTCAGTGGCCAATGAAGAACAATAAAAATCCTAGAGTATTTTTACCCATTGGAAGTAAGAACTTATAAAACAGATTAATAAAAATTAGTGCATTGTACATTTAACATGAACTATTCCTGCATATCCTTCTATGAAAGGATATTTATAATTAACTTACAAATTAACTTCATCCCTTTTGTAAGTACATAAAGACTAGTTCTCAGTATCTGGGACAGCAGTAAATAAGAGTGCCATTGTAATAGGAGATAGTTTAGGGTTTCTATAAAGTAACTTCCATGAGGTCATCGTCTATAATGGGGTGAGACTGTTTTGCGGTCACCCATATTCTTTTCAGTAACCCTTCATCCATGTTCCTAAGTCTTCAGAGCAATCTATCCCTTACTGCTCTGGAACTTCATAATAATGTGCACTGTGGGCCAACCATGGCCCCCCCACCAATTCATATGTTGATATTCAACTCTTTTTTTAATTTATTTTTATTTTATGTACATTGGTGTATTGTCTGAATGTATGTCTGTGTGAGGGAACTGGAGCTAGAGTCCCAGACAGTTTATAGACAGTTATGAGTTGTCATGTGGGTGCTAGGAATTGAACCTGGATCCTCTGGAAGAGCAACAGTGCTCTTACCTGTTGAGCCATCTCTCCAGCCCCTGATATTCCATTCTTAACAGGATTTGGTCATGGGGCCTTTAAGAAGCAATCAAGTCCTAGGTGGGTGATTATTCTTTCACAGGAAGAATTATAAAAAGGCGTGTTCTTTCTGTGCCCTCTGGCATGCTAAACTACAAAAAAATCCCAATCATCTGTGAACAGAATGGGGGCTCACATTGAGAGTCCCACAGTGCTGGCACCTGTCCTAAGCTTTCAGATTTTAGAACTGAGGGAAGTAACCCTCACCCAGTCTATGACATTATGGCTGCAGACTGAGTAGACTAAGAAATTTCCAATAAAAACACCCTAACAGTAATCATCTTGCCCTGCAAGCAAGCAGTCTTTACACAGTAACTGCCAACAATGTCTTCCAACTAAACGTTTAGAGTCTGCCATTCCTATTTTAATTCACTCCATATCAGAAAGACAGCTAGTTTTAAAGTTATGCAATCTTTTTTCCAATGCCAATCTCAGTGTTGTTGTCAGTCCACTCTCTAGAAACCTTCCCCAGGTATGTCAGTCAGAGCCAGTCAAGAAAATAACAGTGGAGATGACACCCCTAGTGTTTCTGTTTCCTCCCTGCTTCAACCCCCATTGTCAAGAGGGCTGTCTACAGAGGCTCAGGAGTGTAACAAAGCAGACTTCTGTCGAGTCTCAGCTACTTCTTCCTTCCTATGTGATCTTGGGGAAATATTATTTAACTTCCCAAAGTCTCCATCTTATTATCCATTAGACAGTGATAACAACTCTGGCTATCAAACGTAAATAAAAATTTTCATCTACCACAGATTGTTAGGATTATTGAGCACAGGGAGCTAAGGAATCAAAACTATGAGGTTTGTTTGCATGTGCACAGTAAACTAAATGCCTATAAAATCCTATTAGAGCAGGGTGTGGTGGTGCATGTCTTTAATCCTAGCATTTGGGAGGTAGAACTGGGAAGATCTTTGTGAGTTCCAGTCCAGTCTGATCTACATAGTGAGTTTCTGTCCAGCCAGGACTATGTAGTTAGACTCTATCTCAAATTAAAATAAAATAATAAATAAGTAAATATATAAATGTCCTATTAAACAGGCACTCCTCCCACAGATAATAAACATATAAAAAGAAAGCCTGGTCTCATAGATGTGCCCAGGAAGGAAGCTTGTCTGGAAGCTAAGATGTAGTTAGTACCTCTGAAGTATGTAAGAAGAAGCTATGTGAAAAACCGCAGAGCTTCTAATAAGATGTAAACAGACAACTGAACTATAAGCTAGCCTTGTCTGGACTAAGGGGGAGTAGATGATCAGTGAAAGAGGAAGTTGAGCAGAAGAAAGTGAGCTGGCAGGGCAGGAATGTCCCCTCCACTGAGACGGAAGCACAACACACTCCGTGTATGTATGTGTTGTGAGGATGTTACAGGCCAGGTCAGGGAAAAAGAGAAAGAAAACAGCCAAGAAAGTGGTAGGTGGCAAAATGACTAGTAGCAGGTGAAAACTGAGAGTCTGTGTTTTGGAAATATCAACAAAAAGTAACTAGGAACTTTTTAAAAATTGTGATAAGGAATTTCAAAATATACAGAATAGTCCACCACATATCTTCACTAGCAACTTTCAAAATCATCATCCAATATTTAGTCTTTTGTGACTGGATCCTTTTATTAGTTTCATGTTTGTCAGTTTCATCTATATTGTAGCAGGTATTAGTATTTCATTCTTTATAATTGGTATTTGTAGTCCACTGTATGGATATACCACTGTGTGTTTAGACATTCACCACATGATGTATCTTCGGATAGTGTCTCGATTGGAACTATTGAGAATAACATTGCTATTTCCAGTCATGCACTCATGGGTTCTATTCAGTATCATCGCAATTTACCTAAAGCTACTGAATCAGTTTCTCTCCAAAGGCACATAGATCTGTGAGTCAAAGGCAGCAACATTACTCATAGTCTACAATGGATCTATAAATCTAGGTGCTGCATGGCAGCGATATTGTGCCCCAGGAATTAGGAAGCTAGAAAACCCAGGGATGGAGAAATAAATAAAATGGATGCAAGGGAAGAAGTTAATTAGATGGCAAGAGATGCAGGATGCCTGCCAGCATGAGACCAAGCCCAGTCTTGCTGCCTAGCTCAAAGTTTGCCCTTGTATTTCAAGGACACACCTTGGTGTCCATGCAATAAACTCCCTTACTTGTTTCAATTAATACAGGATTCTACCTAAGAATGTTAACTCATCAAAACTGGTAAATCAAATGAGGAAAGATTTGGTTCCCTGGACTAATTTGAAATTGATATAAGGTACCAAGTCAAGAATATGCTAAATGACAATGAGAATAAAACATGTTCAATAAACAATTTTAAGTATGGAAGGACTTTAATTGGTTTTATAATGTTTGATTCTAGTCAATATTTGTAATGTTTATTCAGTGATGATTTAGAAGCAACTGCAATGATTTTATTATTTTCCTCATCTCTGGGATATGGAATTGCTATGATTTGTTTTTTTAAATTTGGCTTGCTTGATGTAATGTTCCAAACCACTAAGGGCAAAGAAACTGCAGAATGCTTACTCTCAATTTCCATCTATAGAACAGAAAATTTTAGTTCCCCGAAAGAGGCCCCTTCCGTTGCTGGTCCTGTACTATTTTGGTAACTGTCAGTTAAGAATATCTATCCAGTGCCAAGATAGAAAAGCCTGTGTTATATGGTTAAATGGCTTTTGTTAAAGGTCAAGGTTAACCACTGGTCAATCAAATCTCCTTCAGAGACAGAATGATATTAAATTTCAAGGTGTGGGACATGGTAAAGTCAAAATGGATCATCTTTTCCTTTTTATATTCTTGATATCTGTGTTGGTTAGGGTTCTGTTTTTTCACCTTGATACAAGCTAGGTCACCCAGGAAGAGGGAACCTCAACTGAGAAAATGCCTCTATCAGATTGGTTGGTAGGTAAGTGGATGAGGCATACACTTGATTAAATGACTGATGTGGGAGGGCCCAGGCTACTGTGGACAGTGCCACTTCTGGGCAGGTGGTCCTGGGTGGTATAAGAAAACAAGCTGAGCAAGGCATTGAAAACAAGCCAGTAAGCAAAATTCTTCCATGGCTTCTGCTTCAGTTCTTGCCTGCAGGTTTCTGCCTTGAGCTCTAACCTGACTGTCCTCAATGATGGAGTATTACTGTAAGATTAAATAAATCCTTTTCTTCACAAACTGCTTCTGGTCATGGTGTTTATCACCATGATAGAAAGTGAACTCGGACAATATCTAACTTTCCTATTCTAACACCATGACAATCCTGTTGTAATTTCAACCTATCCCAATCAGTTACTCTTTTCATTCTATCTTCCTAAGTAGTAAGATTGTATCTATCCACTGCAAGAACTAGTGAACAAGTGTAGACTAACTCCTGACTCATGTTGCCACTATCAATTGTTCAGACACTTGTCAACAATTCTCACCTGTATTTTCCTGTTGCCCTTTGCATTCTTCCCCCTGGGGCCATCTGGTTCTTGCTTGCGCATTTTTGCCACATTATTGGTTATATAACTGAGCCTGTCTGCTCAGCAGACAAGGGCTCATACACACTTCCCACTATTGGTTCCACATTGCCTTCTAACCATTCTGAGTTCAAGGAGCAGATCTTTATGCAATCTTCAGGGTAGAATGCTTCAATTTTCTTACAGAACTGATGCCCCAATCAAGCAGTGCAAACTAACAGTCCTTTCTCCTACCATATGTGTCCTCTCCTTCTACATCCCGACCACATTTTATCTACTCAACTCACTCCTACTTTAGACTTCCTTCAGAAACTCAGAAAAGACACCCTTTCTCAGAAGGGAGGTAACTGGTAAGAGCTCTCACTGTGGTGAGCTCTTTACAAGTGCAATCCAGTAAGGATGGTCCTCATTTCTCCCATAAGGAAACTGAGCCTTAGAGAAATTCAGTAAATTCCTGGAAAGTCTTGAACTGACACCCAGTAACTAACTTTACTTTCTTCTTCTTCTTCTCTTCTTCTTCTTCTTCTTCTTCTTCTTCTTCTTCTTCTTCTTCTTCTTCTTCTTCTTCTTCTTCTTCTTCTTCTTCTTCTTTTTTTTTTTTTAACCGAGACAGGGTTTCTCTGTGTGGCCCTGGCTAACTTGGAACTTGCTCTGTAGACCAGGCTGGCCTTGAACTCAGAGATCCCTGCATCTGACTTCCTAGTTCTGGGATTAAGGCATGTCCCACCACTTCCTGCCTCCCAAGTAACTAAAACAATTTTTAACTAGTGTGTGTGCTCCTGTATGAGGGTTTACATGGAATCCAGAGGTCAATGTCAATCCCAGGTGTTGTTCCCCAGGTGCTGTCCACTTGTTTTCTGAGACAAGGTCTCTCACTAGGACCTGTGGTCTGCAAGTAAGGTTCTTGTTATCCCAGTGCTGGGACTGTAAGTGAACACCATCATGCCTACCTTTTCATATAATTATTGGGGATTGAACTCAGGTCCTTTTGCTTATACAGCAGATTCTTTACTGGCTAAGCTAACTCCTCAGCCCAAAAGATTATGTAACTTCAAAGTACCTTACTTAACAAAGCCACGTATGGTGGCTTGTACCTATAATCCCAGCACTCAGGAAGCTGAGGTGGGAGGACTGCTGCAAATTCAAATTCAAGGTCAGTCTAGATTCCACAGTGAATTGCAGGTCATTTTGAGCTATAGTGGTAAGACCCTTTCTTCACCTCATCTTTCTCCCTGAAAATAAAGTGCCTTAAACAGTCATCAGCCTTTCATACTCTGCACAAGCTGTTCCTTGTTCACAAAGGCTCTACCCGCTTCCTTGCCTAGCAAACACCTGATCAGCCTCCAAAGACAAACACATTGTTCCAGCCTTCCTTTGGAGTCGTCTTCCTCACTGTTCAAGGGTAGCAGTTACTCTCTAGTCAGTGGTTCTCAGTCTAATGCTGCAACCTTTAATACAGGTCCACATGTTGTAGTGACTTCAAACAGAAAATTTTGTTGCTACTTCATAAATATAATTTTGCTACTGTTATGAATTGTTATGTAATGTAATATATGATATGCAGGATATCTGATATATTGAGAACCACTGCTCTAGTTGGCTCTACCTATAATATCTAATAGTAGTCTCATAAATATTGACTTTGGTCCCTTCTCTTATAAGACTGGGGGAAGGGGAATCTGAAGGGTAGAAAGTTTACTTGTGCCTAGAACACTTTATTAAAACAAACATTAAACCACTCTACATATTAGCTATGATTAACATACACCAGAAAGCAATATCACTTTCATGACTACTCAATAAATTAGAAAGTTGAAATAAATGAGCAGAATATAAATTAACACTTAACTCAAAATATTTGTGCCTGCTGGGATATGCATTAGTTATTATGCTTATTCACTGTTTAAACATGAGCTCATGCATTTTGAATTTAAATACATATTCAAAGCTTTCCCTGTAACACAATAAGTGTACCAGGTGTGGCTTTCCCCTTCATTAACATAGGCAATTAAAAACAGCTGAGGCTGGACATAGTGGTGGTACATACAGTCAGTTCTAGCTACTGAAAGGCTAACTAACCTGAGCCCAAGAGTTCAAGGACAACCTGGCAATACAGCAAGACTGCATGGAAAAAGAAAAACCTGCAAAAGAACTAGAAAAGGCAGAGGTGGAAGAGGCTGGCCACTCCATTCACAAGGAGAAGGCCTGGGCAGCCTTCAGAGTTCCTCAATTGCTTCTGTGAGCATCCCAGCTAGGTTAAAAGACTTGTATATGTATGAGAGGAAGGGGTGGTATGGTTTTGTCTCTAAGTACACACCAGTTAACTTCCAAATTTTCATTACACATGTCAATTTATTTATATTTTTATTAAAAAAAACCAAAAAACCCTTCAGATGGCTCAGTGGATGAAGGTGCCTGCTGCCAACTCCTGACAGTCTGTGTTAGATTCTTGGGATCCACGTAATGAAAGGAGAGCTGACTTTTGCAGGTTACCTTCTGACCTCCACATGTGTGTGTGTGCACACTTCTAAATAAAAGGTTCAGTGTCCACACCTTAGAATCATATGTCTTTACCATTTAAGGAATCAACATATTTCCTCTTATGAGATAAAATCCAATTACAGAGAAAGACCTGATCCTATATTAAGCATTTAAATCTCTTTCGCCGGGCGGTGGTGGCACACACCTTTAATCCTAGCACTTGGGAGGCAGAGGCAGGCGGATCTTTGTGAGTTCGAGAACAGCCTGGTCTACAAGAGCTAGTTCCAGGACAGCCTCCAAAGCTACAGAGACAGTAGTGACTCAAATTGGAAGCATTTTGCTTTATACTATAGAAAGCCTAACAACTTCTTTTATATTGTTTTGAGGGTCCATCTCAAACAAAGCCAATATGGAATGTGAACCAGATCAAATGGTGAACAGTGTGTCCTATTTATTCTAGGTTTTTCAGACAAACCCAAATCAGCTATTACCTCCTCCAAAAGATTATCTTAAATATCACATCTGATAAAGGAATCTAAATGTCTTTAGGAAGTTATATAACAAGCACCTCAATATCTAAACTATTTAAAAATTTAGTACAGGGCTGGCAAAATGGCTCAGTGGGTAAAGCCTTCAAATCTAATGACCTAAGTTATATCCCCAGGGCCTACAGGGAGGAGGGAGAGAAGTGGCTCCCAAAAGTGGTCCTCTGATCTTACACACAAAATAAATAAGTGTAATTTTTATTTGCTTTATTTTTGAGGCAGGGTCTCACTGTGTATATGAGGCTAGCCTTGAACTTACACTGAAGCCTGTCTCTGCTTCCTGAGTAGTGGGATTAAAGTCATGTACTAACATGTCTGACTAAAATGTAATTTTTATTTAAAAATTTGGTATAGAAAGCAATATCCTATGCATGTTATATCGAGCTTTCTGTGTCAGTAACCAAATCTACATCAAATAAACATAAATTACCTACACATGGAATTTGTGAAAAGCGCATTGAGATTCAGTCATGCAGTCATTCACAATTCCATTTTCCCTCTCCCTGCATGTCCTCTCCTCCCTCCACACACATGAATACAATGTCCATTTTTGTTGAGCAGTGAGATGCTCCCTATGACTCAGAAGTGGTTTATCTCTTTAGCTCCTCTGTCCTCTCCACTTACATTCTGCGAGACTGTTTGCTTGTTTGCCTTTGTGGTACTAAGTAAGGATCAAAGTCAAGGTGGTTAACATGACCAGCAAGTAGTCTGTGGCTGAGCTACACCCACTGCCCAAATCTGTTTTTGTTTCTTCTCCCCTTTGTCTGGAAAACACCTTTAAGTTTCTATAGAGTCAGTTCAGACTCTTAAGAGGATCTTGGCAAAACCATCATAAAGAAATGAAATGCCGGGTGGTGGTGGCGCATGCCTTTAATTCCAGCACTTGGGAGGCAGAGGATCTCTGTGAGTTCGAGGCCATCCTGGTCTACACAAGCTAGTTCCAGGAGAGGCTCCAAAGCTACAGAAAAACCCTGTTTCAAAAACACCAAAAAAAAAAAAAAAAAGAAAATGAAAAAAATTTTCTTTTGGACTATTACAAAATCAATGGATATAATGGAATTTAAGTATCTAGGACTTTCTCATCCTGACTGAGCATATGTATTGCAGTAGGCAATAAACTTCATGAGATGTATATAATTATAAAAATAGAACTTGTGGGGCTGGAGAGATGGCACATTGGTTAAGAATATTTGTTGTTTCAGAGGACCCAGGCTTGACTCCCAGCACCCACATGTTTACTAACAGCCATCCACAACTCCGGGGGATCCTGTACCCTCTTCTGACCTCCCTGAGCACCAGGCACATACATAGTATACATACAGACAGACATGCAGACACACACATAAAATAATCTTAAAAAATTAAAAAATAAAAATAGCATATATTTTTAATAAAGCATGTAATTGGCCAGGTGATTCTCTTAATAGACACCTCCAGAAGCATATTAAGGTTTACTGTTGCTGCATCCACCTACTTTTAAGTGCATCTAGAAATCATGGTGGAAATGCAGTCTAATGAAGCCCTATGCGCTCTCACTGAGATGCCATTATCAACAATACCACTTCCTTCTTCAGCACCAGTTCCTCTGCTGGGTCTGCTAGATCCTCTAGAATTTTTCATTATTCTTCAATGTATATCTGAGTTACTATTCTTAAATAATCAAACTGCCTTACAAATATTAAATAAATTTATTAATATCATTAAATAACTAATCTGTGGCCAGTTCCTCCCTCCTCTTTCATTATTTTACTTTTCTTTTTTGAATTCTTTACTCAGATCAGCAGCTAAACAACGTAGAAACATCGCATCTGGCTGATAAAACCTTTAATTCTCTTTGAATCAACCCAGAATTTGACCTTTATCTTTTTCATGGTAATTTAAGACTTTGAAAACAAACAAAAAACCTGCACATTGTACTTTTAGTATTCCTGTGCCTTAAAATAGAGAAGTGGGTTTTCATACTGGTAAGATCGAACTGTCAGGATAAACTTTTCATTCTGTTGCTGTAATGCATTGCTAAACGTCACATAGGGGCACAGGCACAGGCACAGTTTGCTTAAGAGACACAGATCACTGTGTGAGCCTCACTGGCCAACAAAAAGATGGGACAGCAAACATAAGGACATAGTTTTCTTGGGGATAATTTAAGACCTGAAAGCTATTTAATGTCTAGATAGCTCAATTTACAGAGATGTTATGGCTCATTAAAAGAAATGTTCTACTTCAGAGTGACTGAATGGAATATATAAAACTGTAGCTAGTTTTATCTAACAGTCACACAAGACACAAAGAAAAATGGTATTTGAAATTGAAAAATTCTTCTCAACCTCACTACAGTAGTATTTAAAACATACTATAGACATATAATAATACAAGAAAACCACTGAAAACCGGCAGACTTTGCTGTAGCCTATAACAGAAAGTCAACAGCAGTGCTTCTCTTTACTTCACAGGAACCTAACTCTCTCTCCATAGTGTTCGAGAAAGAGGAGCCACAGAGTAGTATGCAAGGAGACACCTACCATGGATCTGGGCTTGCTGATGGCCACCAGGCTAGTGAGGAAGTCTTCATCATGCAGCTGGCTGAAAACATGGGCATCATAGGCTACCATAATGGAGATTTCTTCCATCATCTTGCCAGCTGCTCTTCCTTCCCCAGCTCCAGATCAGACTATCCAGGGGAAAACTCCTAGGGGCAGCTCAGACAGTACACACGCCCACCTGGGATCCAGGGGCTGAGCGTCAAAATCCAGAGAGAAAAAGAGAGGAGGAAATAAAGAAAAGCCAGCTGCTCTTGAAGGCTTGCTTAGCAATTCACCCATAGTGGAAAACTGGAGGTGGTCTCTTATCTATGCAGGAAGTGTACACCATAAATGCCTTTTGCATTCTCAGCACAGCACAAGGAGAAATCCAGGTTTGGGAAATCTTTAAACTTCAAAAAAGAGAAATAAAGGGAAGTTTCCTGAATAGAAATATCCTATATAAAACACCCCAAACAAAAGTTAATTTATGTTATGTCCTTGGTAATTAAAACACTTTTAAATAGTTCATCTTCTTACTTCATTGTTATTTATATGAAGATTCCTTATGAGAGAAAAGTAGATTTTTCTTAAAGCAATCAAGGCTTATTTTTTTTCTTATTCTTAGAAAAAAAAGATGACAATCTATTATTATTTCTCAGAATTTATAGAACTCTTAGTGCTGTTAAATTTATCTCCTTAAGTCTGAAGGAGGAATAAAGAATTCTTTTCCCTGAGGATTTCTGTTTAAAAAAAAAGTATCAAAATATAAAAAAGGAAACAATTCATTTGTGATAACAATACTAGTTGATAATAATTTTCCTTTCTCCCACTAAAATAATACAAATATCTGATGTGATTCTGTAAGAAACATAAGAGTCTCATGTATAAACTGTTTTCCCCCCTTAATAAATATTCTTCCTTTTAAGTTTAGAGGTTTCTTTTAGTCATAAACTATCCATTCCTTAGTTACCACAAGTGGTTTTTGGAGAATAGCTGGAGATGGCAAACAGGCTTTATGTGTCAAGAAGAAATTTCCCTAAACCCCCAAGTTATATAACCCATCTACAGTAATGGGCAATGAAGACAGAAGGCAGTACAGTTCCTTCAAAAGCCTGTTACCTGATTCCTGTATCTGCTGAGTGTTAACGGTACTACAACACTGAGAAGTGCTTTTTGTTAGTATCAGACATCAATTTGGTGATGTCTATTTAAAACAAAAAGAAATACTGCTGCGTTGGAGTCTTTAGCCCTTCATCACCAATACCAGGATTATGTTATTTAAACTCACTGGCTTGTGAAAATTGGGTAAACAAAACTCAGAACAAGATGTAGTGTCTATTTTCCCTAAAGAATTTTCATCTTCCATAGATTAGCGTGATTACTGTTATCTTGTGTCATTTAAATACGACTATGGAAGTTCTGCAACTTCTGTTAAACATTCATTATTGAAAGCACTTGCTCACAGAAAGGCAAACTTCCCTGGCTAGGAAACGACCAAGTCTAATAGGCTTACTTAAACAGAAAATGCAATATCTTAAATAAACTCTCATGATTAAAACAGCTTCAAGCTGTGTTTGACCCTTACGAGAGCCAGTAAAGCATTTTTACTTCATTTCCCGCCCCCCCCATAATGCAGCTTTGTATTTAGAGCATTATTTTCATTAAGAATTTCCCAATACATGTATCTTAAAGATAACTAGCCAAGTAAAAAATTATATGATAATCAGGACTCAAGGCATCATAAATTATCTGGGCTGTTCATACCTTTTAAATTCCTTTTTATCTGTTCAGTAGTATTTTTAAAGATACTGTGAACCTCTTCACATATTCATGAGCGCCAGAAGACTTGAGATTTACCTTTCAGCGTGGCTCTCTAGATGTGAAAGCCCGAGCAATTGCTTTCGTACTTTCCTTTCTGTGGTGACTCAGTGCTTCCACGCTCTGATATCTGAATAGGTGTGCTGACAAAGACACCTGTTGTGAAAGGTAACCAAACTACTTCCCAGCATGCCTTTCTTCCTGCTGGCAACCGCCCAGGGGCAAACAGCAATTCTAACCTCATTTGAGCGGTCCCTTCTGTGCTCAGGGAGAGCGCATTTAGAGAAACAATAGGTTATCTTCTTGGTTAAGAACACTTCAATCCCAATGAAAAAAAAGCACGTGGGAAAACAACAGAACACAGCACCTTTAAGGGGCTACGTATTAAATTAATAAGATCTAAGGTATCAAAATGCATGCAAAAATAGATTTAGAAAAACAACCAAAGGTTGTAAAACAGTTTTAACAAATGGGAGGTGGTTTTCTCAGATAAACAATTCTTTAAGTTCTTGACTTAATTCCTTAAAGAACCTAACAGCCACATTTCCTTTCTAAATAAAAAGTGTCTCCACGTCCACCTAGTGCTTAGATTTTCTTGAGCAACAACTAACTAGAATTTCTAACCTCTTCCTCCCCATCCTCTTTTTTCTTTATTATTATTATCATTATTGCCATTCTTAAATATTTCTTAAAATATACAGTCTGGGTCTTGGGAGAAAACTACTTTTTTCTTTACATAAACAAAAAGCATGCTCTTCAAGAACTGTTAGAAAAAACTTGTTCCTATATTGATTTTTTTCCTCTTTTTCAATTCATTCTCTACTGTCTCTAGTATATGTGCTGCCGAAGCGAGCACACTCTACTGTCTCTAGAGAGTTCTGCTAACACCCTCCCAGACCTCAGCAGCTTTTGTTCACTGTCATGTTTAAATCTAGCCTTTTACTTTCACAAAACATCCTTCTTGTCACCCACCCACCGGCCCACTGGGGGACTGAAATCCACTAGACCATCTCCCTGAGTTTCTGAAATTCTGAACCTCAAAGCATGCCACTGACTGGGAGAAATGGCAGCGTGGGTAGAGAATTAACTGTGACCAAAGGCACCACTGAGGACACCACTGCTTAGAGACACTGTGTATCCACAGGCAGCAGAAACCAAGGACTTCTGGCAAACAGAAGTCCCCAGTTCAAACAGGAACCAGCTAGCTGTCTATCCCAAGGCAAGTGATTGATTTAAACTTTGCTAGGTTTCAGTTTCCTCTTGGTCATGTAAATTGAGAGGGACAGAGTAGATCAGTAAGTAGTTTCCCCAGTAAAGAAAAGCAAAAGCAATGTGTCTTGTTTCCTTGCACTTAATGGGCTAAGTGGGGAATTTCAAAGAGCAAATGCCCTTTTAATCTCTACAGAGTAAAAAGCTAGAGGTAAGAAATCTAGGTTTTAAGAAAGTCCCCAGAGTTGCTATGTGTTTCAATTAATGCAGTCTACTCTGTAGCTAACTTGAGGTTTTCTAATATTAAGTCTTCTTACCATGAGAAGGGGATTTGATGAAAAAGCAATTTTCATGCATTCAGAGCCTTTCTGCTTAGAGCCAAGATAATTTGAAAACTTTTCCAAATGTTTTAATATTTTTTAAAAGATTAAAATTTAATCACCAAACTTTTTAATTAACACAAAAAACAAGGGTTTTCAATATGGTTTTCAATACAAATGCCATTATGCTTTGTTTTTAATAATGCCCCTGCCCCACTGCCAACCACACCTGCCAGGCTTTTGCTGGTCTCTTTTTTCCCACTGTTTGCTTTTATATCACACTATTTCATTATCATCCTTTTTCTCTTTCCTTCTCTCTCCCTTAAAATCTCCCTCTTTCTCATAGTCCTTTCTACTTTCATAATCACTCCCCCACATGTATGTACAGATATTTCTCCATGCATAGAAACATAGCACAGATTTGAATCTGGAATGGTTTGAAGATGGTGCACTGAGGAGGATCTTTTGTTCTAAGGGCTGTTATCCCCCAAGTCATAGTTCTAAAACTATACTTTTTAAACAAAACCACACTTGTTTCCCACTAAATAAGTTTGAGTTGAATGCCTTCCAAGAGCATCTATTCTGAAAAGACATATTCAGAAACAGGAACAACCAAAATGAAAAGTAGGAAAAACCTGACCCTGATAACCTTTTTATTGTCTGTGTTCTCTCCAAATACAGCGCAGCAAGAGTTGTATTGTGAAAACAGCACTTTGTTATTTACCAAGAAGCAAATACATTAAAAATGATCCCAGCTCAGAAGAAAGTTCTCTCACCTCATGAGAGTGGCTGCAAAGACTCTTCCCTGTCTCAGGGTCTACCTGCTGCACATAATCATCATGACAGCCATTAAATCAGGTCAAATGGAAAGGAGAATAAAATAACCCAGGCAGAAATATAACCCAGAGAGCAGAGGTTTGAGTGTTCATGTGCACACGCAAAGCCCTGAAGAAAACTGCTGCTCCTGCTTAGTGACCCTCACCCCACCTCCAAGTGCACCCTCACACTTGGTATCAAGAGGGTATAAACACGCATTAGGTGTTCAGGACTTAATGGTAAGGGTTCTCCCAAACCACAAAACTCCACAGGGCTGATATAGAAAGACAGAGGTAAAATGATGAATTCTTGCTAAACATCAAAACCCATTATTTCTATCTATACTTAGTGCGCATCAAAAATCTCAAGTGCTGCAAGTCCAGAACAAAAGCTACAAAACAGTGTGAATGAGGAAACACTAGGAAAAAACAAGAGAGCTTCCTAGAGAACTAGTAATTTCAAATAGTCCACTGACACTAAGTGGAAAAGTACAAGGACAAAGGGAAGAAAAACCTTAGTTCTCTTTAAAATTATGCGAAAATAAAGAAAACCATTATTCTTGTGTTGAATTCCAGCCATTCAGCTCATTATCTTTCCTATCTTTGCTAGCAACTGCTAAGCAAATCTAAAACCTCAGCAAACATAAAAAAAAAAACCAAGCCCATGGCATTAGTGAGAAAAGAAAACCAGGTGGACATAAATACCTGCCTGACAGGCTCCCTGGCTATCCTATTGTTCATTTGCATCTTACCACAAAGAAAGGGTGAGATAGAGTCCAAGGGAGGAAAGAATGTTCCTAACTAACAATTCAGCTTTCTGCCTCAATTGAAACACTAAAATCCACAGCAAATGTATTCAAATTAAACTTGACATAACCCACACCGACTATATTCATTAATATTTGCTATTTTTCCAAATGAAGGTTATTTCAGACCCATCATGGCTCTTTGAGCAGAGTACAACTAAATTCTACCTACAAATGATTTTACCTTAATTTCTGAAGCAGTCAATGATTTAGTACACTTTACTAGTAGCCCAAACAAACCACTTTAAGTGATGTACTGCATCAGCTTTTTCCCCCCACAAGACTGGAAGGAGTTGGTCTAGGGAACATGGGGCTTCATTGGGTGCTCACTGGTCTCTGGCTCACTTGCAGCCTGAATGGCTCACTTCCTAAACCCAAACCAAAAACAAACCCCCAAGACAAACAACATATACAAATTAATATTGCTATAGATACCAATAGTGAGTTATGCTCAGTGGAAATCAAGAAAGCTATCTCATTTATGGTGATTATGTATGCTGGCTAGCTTTTTTTGTCAACTGGATACAAGTTAGAGTTATCTGAGAAGAAGGAATGAACCTCACATTAGAGAAGGTTCTCCACAAGATTGGCCTGAAGGCAAAGCCTATTGGCCATTTTCTTGATAAATGATTAACGTAGGATGGCCCAGATCATTGTGGGAGATGCCACCCCAGGCAGGTAGTCCTGAGTTGTATGAGAAAGAAGGCTAAGTATGCCATGATGGAACAAATCAGTAAGCAGTCTCCTCCATGGCCTCTGCTTAAATTCCTGCTTCTGGGTTCCTGCCCTGAGTATCTTCCCTGACTTCCCTTTGTAATGGAGTGTGACCTGGCCGTGTAAGCTGAAATAAACCCTTACCTCCCCAAGTTGATTTTGGTCATGTGTTTTATCATAGGAAGAGAAATTCTAGCTAGGATACTATTAAACAATACAATCAATGTAATGCAATAAAATACCATACCATACCTAGAAGTAAAGTTAATCAAAGAAGCGAAAAAGCTCTATAATGAAAACTCTAAAACACTGATGAAAAAAATTGAAGACCTCTAGCTTTCTTAGGTTACAAGAATAAATATTTAAATGTTCATACTACTCAGAGATTTCCGGATTCAATGTCCATAATGCCTATGAAGACACAAATTCCTATGAAGGCATTCTATAAAAAATTAAATAAAAACAATTCTAGATGTATATGCAAATACATACACACACACTCATACACTTTTGAATAGAAAAGCAATTTTGAATGAAAAGAGCAAACCAGGATGCTTACAACAGCATTACTCACAATAGCCAAGAATGGAATCAACCTAAGTGTCCATCAATAGATGACTGAATAAAGAAAATGTAGACCATAGGCACAATGGAATACTAATCAGTCATAAAAAGAGATAAGTCTGTTATTTGTGATCACAAAGCAGGGACTGGATATCACTAGGCTAAATAAACAAGCCAGGCACAGAAAGACAAAGTACCTATGTGATCTTACTTGTATGTTGAATCCACAAAATCTGATCTCATGAAAGCTGAGAGGAGAATGGTGGTTATTAGAGCCTGGGGACAGTGAGTGAAGAGGGTTTAGGAAAGATTGCTCAAAGGACACTAAGTCACAGTAAGGTAAAAGTCAGAGATACTGGCTACTATATTATAGAGTGACAATAGATAATTATTTACTGTGTATTTCAAAAAGCTAGAGTAAGGATTTCAAATATTGTCACCATAAAAACAGTGATAATTGGGGCAATGGGGAGATGGATCAGCAGTTACCATTGGTTACTCCTCCAGAGAACCTGGCTTCAATTCTCAGAATCCACACGGAGGTTCACAGCTATATGTAACTCTAGTTACTGGGGATCCAATACCCTATTTTGATTTCTGTATAGGTGGCATACAGATACATGCAGGCAAAACACCCATATATATAAGTATTTTATTTTATTTTTTTATTATTTTTTTAAAGATTTATTTATTATGTATAAAATATTCCTCCTGCATGTACACCTCTATGCCAGAAGAGGGCACCAAACCTCATTACAGATGGTTGTGAGCCACCATGTGGTTGCTGGGAACTGAACTCAGGACCTCTGGAAGAACAGCCAGTGTTCTTAACCTCTGAGCCATCTCTCCAGCCCCTATATAAGTATTTTAAAATAGAAATGATAAATATCTAAGGAGATCACATATTTAACTTGATTTAGCAATTATACAATGTAGCTGGCTATAGTGGTGCACACCTTTAATCCCAACAGGGAGCAGAAGCAGGTAGATATATCTCCATGAGTTCAAGACCATGCTGGTCTACATAATGAGTTCTAGGCCAGCTGGATCTGGAACCAAAGCCAGACTAGTCATAGTGAGACCAGAATTTCAAAACAAAACAAAACAACATACAATGTATATTACATTGTATCCATTAATATAATTAATGCAATTTATAGATATTCATTTTAAAAATTAAACAAAGAAAAAGATCCTAGATGACAAATAAAAGGTGCTGTATGCAGCTCGCCTGGGCATCACAAGAGTCAACCCTGTTGGTGGAGGTGTGAGTGAGCCAGCCCTGAAGTTGTGAGCATGGGAGAGTTGCCCCCATTATGCATTTGTTTTGTGGCCGCATGGGTAGGGGAGAGATGCCTCACCCCCATCAACACCTAAGGCAGGTAAAAGAGCTGACCCTGAGGTCATAAGAGCAGGAAAGTTGTTCCTGCCCCTCATCGGCTGCAGCACTTGGGAGAGTGGCCCCTACACTTCACGGGGCAACACAGTAGAACTGACCCTGAAGGTAGGTGTAGGTGTAGAGAACCCACCCTGAGAATGTGAAAGTGGGAGAGCTGCTCCTCCCTTGCTGCAAGGGATGAACTAGCCAAGGCAATGCTGAAGAGCTCACCCTAGTGGCAAAGACAAGGGAGAGCTGGTGGGCTGGCCAACCCTGCAACTACCTAGGTCCCAATGATTCTTTGCCATGAACACATGCATGTAAAAATGTACAGATAAAGGGGTTCGTCGTGGGGAGGCCACTTATTCGTTTCCCGGATTCCAAGACTCCTGAAATAACCACACAGAAACTGTATTAATTAAATCACTGCTTGGCCCATTAGCTCTAGCTTCTTATTGGCTATCTCTTATATATTAATTTAACCCATCTCCATTAATCGAGGCTGTGGCTTACCAGGAAAAGTCCCAGTGTCTGTCTCTGATGGGGCTATATGGCTTCTCTTCTTTCTCCCAGCATTCAGTTTAGTTTTCCCTGCCTAGCTCTGTTCTACCCTATCAGGCCAAGTCAGTTTCTTTATTAACCAATGGTATTCACAGCATACAGAGGGGAATCCCACATCAGGGGTTTACTGTGTAACTCATTGTGTCACACTGTAGCTTCCATACTGAGATTTCCCCTTTCTTCCTTTCCCTCCTTTTTCTCTTAAATTTTATGTTGTTTTATTTATTTATTTATTTATTTATTTATTTATTTTGGAGTGTGAGGGGGAGATAGGTGGAATCAGGAGGCATGATGTGAAAGACACAATAATTAAAAAGGGTGTTGTATAGCGATCCTACACCAGCTCACCTTGATAAAGGTACTCTTTGTAGCCACTGTAGTGTCTGAGAGCATTCTGATAAGTGACATGAACCCTGCTAGCAATGACTGACACACATAAGAGGTGGTGGAAGGTAACAATGCAGTGAGAATCAGTCTCCCATTGTTCCTTATCTTCTCTAGTTTCCTGACTACAAGACAAACAGAAATTTAATCAATTACTTTTTATTAAATTTAGCAATTGTGACAAGAACAAGGAACAAAGAGAGCATCTGCTGCATAATGATATTCATCTGTTATAACCTGATCAACAAAACACCATTACTATCAGGCGGAGATAAATCATCCTTCTTTATAATTGTATTGTAATAAGGCTTTCTACTGTTCATTTGTATCTTAGAGTCAGAAGAAACATCCTGTGAGATAGTTTAGAGTTTCAGATTATCCTGAAGCTTGGCATTGAACAACAAAACAAGGAGTTGGGGTTAAGGGTGCCTGGAGGGAAGGGAGAAGTAAAACATTTAACTATGGGCCTGGCACACTTTAGTGAGTGACATGAACTCTGCTCACTGTCACACAATACATGAGGCAGTATACATTATCCTCACTTTAAGAGGCTACCTGCCTTAAGAGTTCAAGTAGTTTGAGTCATATCCTCAGTAAGTCAGAGTCTGAATGAAAACTGAAGAATGACTAGAAAAGTTCAGGGTTTTTCTGTCTGTATCAGGTTCATCACAAGTGCAAAACTGAAGAAGATAGATACGTTCAGTTTGTACTTGTTTTTTGTTTGTTGGTTTTGTCTTGTTTTTGAGACAGAGCTTCACTATGTAGTCCTGGCCTAGAACCTGCTATAGGGATCAGCTGGCAGGCTTCCTGCCACTGCCTCCAGAGTGCTGGTTTTAAAGGCATGCACAATCATACTAGGGGTTTTTGTTAGTATGTTTTGTTTTGTCTTTTTTATTGTTATTATCATTATTAAATCTCTCTTTAAAAATCAAACAGTTTTTGAATGTGATTTGTGTGTGTGTGTATGTATTGCTTGCATGTACGTCTGGGCATCACCACACCTAGTACCCACCGAGGTCAGAAGAGGTGACAGGTCCTCTAGAATTGGAGCTTCAGGTGGTTGTGAGCTGCATGTGGGTACTGGGAATCGAACCCAGATTCACTGGAAGAACAGTTAGTGTTCTTAACCACCAAGCCACCTCTTTAGTCCCTACTGTTTGTTTCAATTCACTTAAAAGTAATTAGTTGAGCTGGGCGTGATAGCACATGCGTTTAATTCCAGCAGGAGGCAGAGGCAGGTAGATCTCTGCCAGCCTGGTCTATAAAGTGAGTTCCAAGACAGCCAGAGCTATTACATTAAAAAAAAGTCCAGTCTCAGAAAAAATATTAATATGTGTTACTTTTATTTTATATGTAAGTATTTTGCCTGCATATATGCATGCACACTACATGTGTGCTTGGTGCCTGCATAGGTCAGAAGATGGCACTAAATCCCCTGGAACTGCAATTATGGATGGTCATGGAACCACCATGTGGGTGCTGGTAACTGAATCTGGGTTCTCTGCAAGAGCAACAAGAGTACTTAACTACTGAGCCATCGCTACATCCCTTGATTCACTTTTCAATAGTCCACTTCTTGAAACAAATGTTTGTATTTTGAAAACTGCATTATAAATTTCTCTTCTCTTATTATTTTGCTCTTACTATATCATTCTATACTTAAAATGTGAACTGAAAACACATGTGTCCAACAGTATTATTTATACGACATTGTCAAGTACAAAGAAAAAGACTGCAGACAAGCTATCCATTTCCTCTCAAGTTACTGATGAGCGCAAGCCATCAGTCTGTGCTGTAGTAGAAAGCATTATGATTGAGGTGGATATTTTGAATGGTCTGTTGATAGTGTTAAAAAAGAACACACACACACACACACACACACACACACACAAAGAAAATGAAACAAACAAACAAAAAAGGGGCAAGTGGATCTCTAAGTTAAGTATACAGAGCTAGTTCTAGGACAGACAGGGCTACACAGAGGAACCCTGGCTAGGAAAAGTAAAACCAAAAACCAGACCAAACCTAACTGAACAACAGAAAGAGTCAGTCAATTGCCTAATGGGCTAAGAAAAATAATATGTATTTTTAAAATATTTATTTTTTTAGCTTTTATGTGTGTGTGTGTGTGTGTGTGTGTGTGTGTGTGTATGTGTGCCTGAGTTCATGTGTACTACATGCATGCATGTACCCAAAGTATCTAAGGCTGGCTTTGAATTTCTGGTTCTCCTACCTTCATTATCCAAGAACTGGAATTATAGGCATGTGCCATGATGCCCAATGCTGAAATATATACAGATGGATAAGGGTATGATATGGAGATGAGAAAAAGGAAATTTGAACTGTTTGAACATTAGTAGATTAAGACATCTACTTACTTTTTAATAAAAAACTCTGTTCATCTCTCTTAAACATAAATATTTCCTAAAAGATTATTTTTGTTGTAAACTCTGAAGCACATATGCATTTTTTAAAAATTTTTCTTTCTTTTTTGCAGGGCTGGGTATCAAACCCAAGACTTCATGCATACTAGGCAAACATTCTATCACTGAGCTACACGCCTAGCTCATATATTGCATTTCTATCAGATAACATTTTTAAAACATGCCTTTAAACTTAACTCCAACCATGGTTCTTTTACACAGGGTTGACAATATAAATGAGATGTGCACACAGTTTTATGGCCTTAAAGATTGCAGTTTATAAATTAGTCCAATATTAGCTAATTGTGGATAAACTATTCTATTATTTAAAATTACTGAAGCTACCAATAATTTAATATTGCTTTAAAAAGCACATACTTTTTTGTGCATTTGTTAGGATAATGTCTTACTGAGGACATTCCATTAAAAAGAAAAACCTACCTCTGATATGTGTAACTGACTGCTAAGCAAAATGATATCCCAGGAGCTTTTCCCATTAAAGAAAATAAGCAATAAATACCTGAATCCCCTGAATACAATCACCTGAATTGTAAAATACAATTGTGAAGCAGCCATTTTGTGAAGGAGCTTCATTCTGAATCAAAAGTTCAAAGGAGACCCCTCAGCACTATGACTAGAGATGGCTTGTGCTCTATTTAATATTTCTATACTAGATCTATTTAATATTTAATAGGTCTACTTAATATTTCCATACTAAACAGGGCAGTGGTAGTGCATGCCTTTAATTCCAGCACTCAGGAGACAGAAGCATGCGGCTCTCCATGAGTTTGAGGTCAGTCTAGTCTACAAAGTGAGTTCCAGGACAGCCAGGGCTGTTACATAGAAAAACCCTATCTTGGAAAAAAATAAAATAAAATAAATAAAAAATAAAAAAACCAAAAAATTCATACTAGCCATCTTCAACTTCTCAAAAATCGAAGAAGACAGAGGGAGTAGTGAGCAAACTTCATGAGATCTTGTTTTTACTGCTGGGCTATTGAATAGAAGCAGAATGAGGAAACAGAATTAAGATTTAGATAATGCTTATGCTTTGTAGTAAACAGTGGGAGGATCTGACCCTCAGACAGGTAAACATGCCCTGGCTCCTGGAGCCTGAAAGAATATGTGTATTCTTATACAATAGCCCCACCTCTGCCTAAGACTATAAACACTAAGATACTTCTGCTGATTCAAATACCTGCAAACAGCCATTACTTCAATTTAATCACTAATTCTCTCTTAATATATGTCTTCTATCAACAAAGTAGCTTAGCACTTGACAGCAATACTTGTCAGTGTTTCCTTACTCAGCATATTCCACTGAGGTTGTACCAGGAAAGAAGGAAAACAAAGCTGGAAGGAGAAAGGAGATGCTCATATTTTATATGCTTCCTTTCGGATTGTTTGGTCTGATACAAATAATCTACTTATAAATTAGTTACCAAGAAAAATCAGAAATTAGAAGAAATGAAACGTGAAACAATTTCTTCTTGGTTCTGATGATTAATACATGATAAAGATATAAATATCAAATAAAGAAGTTTTCCAAGACTTTACCAATGGTACAGATCTATTAGTCAGTAAGCAATATTCCCTTTTATAGGGCTAAAGTGCATGGAATTATCAGGCTTCCCAGAAAAGACAAATTTAATGAAAAAGTAAGGGATAGCAGAAAAGAACAAAGCATTAACTTAGAAATTGAGCTCTAAGTTTAGTGGCTTTAGCTAGAGTCGCTAAGCATGAGGTTTTCAACTGGTAGCAAATGAGCTGCTTCTTCAGCAAATCAAGATTATAATTTTATTGAAATAGTGATCATAACACCTTATTCTCAAAGCTTGGTTACAATTAATACCTCAAACTAACTTAGATCAAGACACTCTACTAACTACTACTGACCATGATCTCCACGGGTACCCTTCTCAAAGAGTCCTCAACCGTATCAGTTTCAGTGTGTGCTACAGCCTTGGTTTGTACTTAACTGGCTCAGCAGTTAAGAACACTGGCTGCTCTTCCAGGGCACCCAGGTTTGATTCCCAGCACTGCATGGTGACTCATAACTGTCAATAATTCTAGTCCCAAGATATGCGACATCCTCGTCTAGCCTCTTTGGGTAACAGATATACATGTGGTGTACAGAAATATATGCAGGCAAAAAAAAAAAAACCTCAAATGTAAAATGAATAAATTAACTAGAAATACTACTGTAAATGAAGACACAGCTATAGCTCCATAATGTAGCACAGAAACTACTGTATCTTCAGTACACAATAGGGAAGGACAGTCCCTTCCAATAAGTGCTAGGAAAACTAGACATATCGTGTAAGAAAGTAAATGTAGACTTGTACAACATCATAAAAATTAACTTGAGGTGATGGAGAGATGGCTCTCTGGTCAAGAATACTACTTGATGCTTTTGCAGAGGAACAGGTTCAGTTCCCACTATGCACATGGTACCTAACAACTGTCTGTAACTCCAGTTCCAGGGAATCTGATACCCTCTTCTGATCTCTCAGGGCACCAGACACATACATAGCACATATACATACATTCAGGCAAAATGCTCATCCACATAAAATAAAATAATTCATAAAAATTAGTTTGAAATGGATTAAAGATTATTAGTCAAACTATTGAATCACAAACCTTGTGACAGAAAATATTGGGATGAAGTTCTTCACACTGGTTCTGTCCCCACCTCCCAACCCCCCTCTTTTCTTGGACAACACAAAGTAAAAATAATTTAAAAAAATTGGACAACACCCAACTAGAAAGCTTCTACACAGCAGGAGAAATAATTAACAAGATGAAAAGAAGTAAGGGAATGGGAAAAATATTTTCAAATCATGTATCTAATGAGAGGTTATTAATCAAAATACATCAGAAACGTGTACAATTCAATAGCAAACAAGCACACAAACAGAATGACTCTACTGGAAAAGTGGCAAAGAATCTACACAGACACTTTCCCAAAGAACAGGGAATCACCAGAGAAATGGAAGTCAAACTCAACAACTACTGTTGTTAGAACAGTTACTGTTAAAAAAGCCAAGGAGAGCCAGCGTGTCTCCCAACACTCAGAGACAGAGACAGGAGAATTTCTGAGTTCCAGGACAGTCAAAGCTACATAGTGAGTCTCAAAAACCAACAAAAAAGGACAAGCATTGGTGACAGTGTGGGGAAAATAGAACCTTATACATTGTTGGAATGTAAATCTTCACAAACATTACAGAAAACAGCATGAAGATTCCTCAAAAAAGCTATTAAGAGAAATGTTCTTTGGTCTTAAAATCCCATCCCTGAGGAAGCCAGAATCCTTTACTTGGTGAAGTTTTGTTTTTGTTGTTTTATTTTTCTTCCTTCCTTCTTTCCTTCCCTCCCTCCTTTCTCCCTCCCTTCCTTGATTATTTTGAGATGGGGGCCTCACTATTTAGCATTGGCTAGCCTGGACCTTACTATGTAGACTAGGCTGGACTTGAATTCTCACAGGGATCTACTTCCCCAGTGCTGGGATTAAAGACATGGTCCTCCCACCCATACCCTGTGATCTCATTATCTTGAAGGGATATCCATACTTTTAAATTCATTGAAGCATTATTCACAATAGCCAAGAATTAACTTAAGTGTCAGTTAATGGGTGGCTACATGCAAGACATGTGGTGTATATGTTTATATGTGTAAATGGGATATTAATTCATAAAAAAGAAAATTTTGCCATTTGAAAGGAAACTAGATGACCGTGGAGGAAATTATACCAAATGAAATAAGCTACCACAATGAAAAAATGCTTTTTGATATCAATTACATGTACAAATGTACAGTGTTAGAATATCAAATTCATAGAAGTCTGGTTGTCAGATTTTGAGGGTAGAAGGCAATAGGGAGATATTGACCAAAGGGTACAAATTCTCAGTTATAACGTAGCCTGCTTCTACATCCCATTGCAGGCACGTGCCATCATGCAAAACTGAATGGTTCAATTCTGAGGGGTAAAGTACAGTATGGTGATTATCATTGGAACTACACTGTATGTTAAAATTGTCACAAAATAGATACTGTTTTTACCATGCATGCATGTTTGTATTTATGTGTGTGAATGAATACAGGCATGCCACAGAACATATTTGAAGATCACAAAACAACACTGGGTGCCAGTCTTCATCTTCTACTGAACAAAGTCTCTTGATCAGTGCTGAGTGCACCAGGCGAGCTGCCTGAGAGCTGGGCTTTTCCTGTTTCTGCCTCTGATCTCACCAAAGGGGCTCTGGGATTACAGTGCTACTGTCCAGCTGTATGTCAATTCCTAGAATCCGAATGCGAGTCCTTGTGCTTGCATGACAAGCGCTTACCCAATGAGCTACCTTCTCAGCCTTCTTCTTCCTCTTTTTGAAACATGGTCATGCGATGGACTGCCCTCAAGTTGGTATGAAATTCCATATGCCAGGTTGTCGCCTTGACCTCACAATCCTCCTCCCTCAGCCTCCCAAGTGCAGGAATTACAGGCATGTGCCACTATGCCTAGCTATTTCACTTTTCATCATTATACTTTAAATCATATATATGGTACCAGGGAACAATTACCAACCCCCTTATTCACTAAATGAATTCCTTCTCATGTTTTCCTATCCCTATACAAATAGTGGGGCTTGAACCCAGGGTACTAAGCATAATAGACAGGTATTGAGTTACATCCTCAAACCATTTTTATTTTCTTAATTTCTTTTTCTTTTCTTTTTTCTTCCTTTTCTTTCTTTCTTTTTTTTTTTTGTTTTGTTTTTTTCAAGACAGGGTTTCTCTGTGGCTTTGGAGCCTGTCCTGGAACTAGCTCTGTAGACCAGGCTGGTCTTAAACTCACAGAGATCTGCCTGCCTCTGCCTCTCAAGTGCTGGGATTAAAGGCGTGTGCCACCACCGCCCGACTCTTTTTTCTTTTTTAAGATTTTAAGACATAGTATCACTAAGTTTCCCAGGCTGGCCTTGAGGTCACACCGTCTTTCTGCCTCAGCCTCCAGAACAGTTAGTTACAGGTATGGGAAAACAGGGTCAGCAGTAGTCAAGTATTTTTCAAAGTCTACACTGAATAAAATGTAATGGAGAAATTAGCTGAAGCCAGCTTTTACAAATGATCGCAGGGAAGTGTCTTACACGAAGAGCATCATCACAGGAGAGAAAGAAGTGTTTTGTTTCTGGGATATAATTGGACTTGTGTTCTGTAATAATACACCACGTGAGTGTCTTACTTTAAGACAGCAGCATGGGAGAGAAGCCAAGTCTACTTAAATTTACTTTGACACCACTTTAAAAGACACTGCTTTGTAAGAATTGCTATTTATGAAAGAATTATCCAATCTGTGTGTATGGTGCTGGGAATCAAACTTGGTGTTTCACACTTGCTGGGCAACTGCTCGTCTGCAGAGCTAAGTCACCAGCCACACTCAAATTATTCAAATTGAACTATTTAGACGGGGCACTTGTTAGATAGTGGGATGTTTTGTGTGCTTTTCCATTTTGTTTACCCATAGTAATAATAATGCCTCTAACCAAACCAAATTTTGTTGCGAAGGTCTAACTGTCTTGGTAAGAGTGAAAGTCAGAATCGACAAGCAGTAATAATGATATACATGCAGGCACATGGTTTTAATAACCCTTATTTTCACAACCGATCACAATTTTTATCAATGGGCTGTAACAATAATATAAAATTTTTACATATAATGAAAATATATGTATCTGTCTACACACACACACACACACACACACACACACACACACACACACACACACACACACACACACAGAGTGGTGGTGGGGGTGGGGGTGGGGTGAGGAAGACCAGACCCCAAACACCTTTTCAAAAAAATTCCTTTTGAATCCTGTGTTTTCTAAGGACTTTGACTTGAATGTTTCTTTTTAAAACCTTATTATCATTTAAATCTTTTCTTTTTCAAGAGTTTTGTATTAGGTATAGAAAACAAAGCTGTGGAAGCAGAATCTGGGAATTGAAGAAATGACTGATGAAATTTAGACCAGTGTGATAAAAGAGTTGGAAAAGCCCTCTGACATCTTCTAATTCAACTGCTTATATCAGTTTCCAAGTCACAGAGCTGCTATGGCAAACTTCAGATGGGAACTTCAGTCTTTTAGGCACTTAAGGCCACAAGGAAAGCTAAAAGTATGACTTACTTTTGGATTGTGTATAAGACAGTTATTCTTAATGTTGTTCCTACAGTTACTCCACAGAGCACAACTAAACGCTTGGTGCAAAATAAGGTGAGACTGAGATTACCCCAATGGGGCCATCAGAGTCTCCACATAGCTGTCCTGGGTCATACTTCCTTTACACTTCAGAATGAAGCAATATGGGCTGTTCTCTACTACCACAGAATGTAAGTTCTAGGCTCAATGGTAAGTTGATACCTTATACTTAATACATAAAATCAGGCTTTCTTTAAAAATGTGATTTTATATTTATATTCTTTTATTAAAAATATTGTGGGGAAAGTATTCTAGAAAAAAAAGGGCTGGACTAAGAAAGGAAAATAAATTCTTTTATAACATGTTGGGGTAAGGGGTGCCCTTACACTGAGTATTTCAATTTTTAGAAGGCTTACTTTTTTTATTTTTACTTATGTGTAGGTGTGCATACTCCCACATGTGGAGACCAGAGGTGTTGGATCCCCTGAAGCTGGAGTTACAGATGGATGTGAGCTGCCTTTTGTGGGTGCTGGAAACTGAATTAGGGTTTTCTGAAAAAGCAGCAAGTGCGCTTAACCAATGAGCCATCTCTCCAGACAGGAGCCTTCATTTTTAAAAGGCAGGAAGTTTTATTTCAAATTCACTAGTAGAATCTATGAATATGTTGCTCATTTCCTGGTTGCATAGGCCATTAAGGGTCTAATCTATTTCCTGAGCTGAAAGTAGCTAATGGAAAACATTAGAACAATAATCATCAGGTGAGATGGGCATTGGCATCTACTCCCCCAAAACATGTCTCAGTCATAATTCCCTTTGGCAGTGTATATGGCTTCTCAAGGAATCATCTCACTTTTAACAATGAAAAGTCCCTGCTTAATAAAACATGGTAGCTCCCTTTCCCTAGTGTTTTCGTGATAAAAATACTCTTAGGTAAAGTTGTTTAGCTTCAATACCTACGTAATATGGGACCTAAAAGTGTATTGTTTCTTTCCCAACAAGCAATTCATTCATGAGAGTCAATGAGGAGGGGAAAAAAAACCAGTCGGTGTCTGTTCGAATCATCACAAAACCTGAGATGTATGTGGGATGGAAATGCTTGCTAAGTAGACATGAGGATCTGAGTTTGGTCCACAGTATCCATGTAAAAAGCATGTCATAGGAGGTATCATTGAGTGAGTACGGAGTGTGTGTGGCAGGAAGGCAGTAATTCAGGAGACTTACCAGTCATCCAATTGTGCTGAAAGAACTTTGAGATTCCACCCCCCCACACACACTTTTTTTGAGACAGGATTTCTCTGTGTATCCCTGGATATCACAGAACTCATTCTGTAGACCAGGTTAGCCTCAAATTCAGAGGTCTACCTACTTCTGCCTCCTGAGTGCTGGGATTAAAGATGTGTGCCCCTGCAACCACTGCCCAGCAAGATACTCTATCTTAAATCTGCAGAATCATAGACAAGGACACCTGACATTCACTTCTGGCTTCTATATGCATATCCATGTGTACATATATGACACACACACAGAGATAGAATGTATATTGTACCTCCTTTTTATAATACTGCCCCAAAGCACAGGATTCTGTGAAAAACTCAACTACTACGTGACAGTCACTGTACTTCCTAGGGTCTTATTCCAAAGACTTTCTTTGGTGACTCCATGTCATTGAGTAGCAAACCCAACACATTTGTGATGGGGTGGAGGGTTCAGAGAGCAGCTGGTTTTGTATCTGACTTAGGATAAACACCATTCAAAAGACAAACATACAAGAAGAAATCCAAAATGTGGCTAAGTACTAAGTATCACAGGGAGTCATCGATATCACCCCTCCCTCTGCTCAGCAAAGTTCAACCAACACCTCTGGAAACTATCTGCCAGAGTCAGGGCTGGGGCACTGGAGCAAAGCTGGCCTTTGAACGGTCCTAGGAACATGGCTCTCAGGAGCTCACGTCATACAGCTATTCTAGGAGACACCCCTATTTCTGAAACTGAATCCACTGGATTTACTTCTTTTAAGCCATTATCTACAAGGCATGTCCTACACAAAAGACACAGCTCAGTGCAAGGTAAGGTGTGAAAGATAAAATGATTACTGGTATGCAAACAACAGCTTTCTTCCAAGTAGCATTCTTATCATATGATATAAATTATTACCCTTTCATATTGCAGCCTCAATCAGTGATAAGGACATTTTATGTGTTGGCATACAACATTAAGATAATTTTCACTGCTGTAAATGTCTCACTCTACAACAGAATTAGTAATGATAAGTTAGTGAATTAACACTTCTGTCACTATTATGTTTCTATTTCTGTTTTGTGTAGTCTTCGCTTTTTACTATTACTTTGAAGCAATATTCATCTTTAAGTTTTATTTCCCAGATTTATTCTTGTTTAATATTAAAGATACAATCTCTACTTTTTTGGTCTTATTTTTAATATTATTTGGGTGAGTCTCCATTAATCTGTATGCCAGACTTCTTCTCAAAACCCAGGATGCTACTGTGGACAGTGTTGGTTTTGCTTCTCTGACAATTCTGTCATCTTTGCCTGAGATAAGGAGCTGTGGGCATTTTTATCAACTGCACTTCTATGCCCTTTGGAACATTATAGAGTTTGGGGCTGCATATATCTCTCACTCTCTTTGAAGACAAAGACTATATTCTTTCTGTTTTTTTCTCCTAGCACATGTGTATGATTCTGAAGGGAGAAGAATGATGCTCTGATTTCTGCCACTTAGAAATCAGAATCTGGAATTCATTTCTGGCCAGCTCTCCTCACAATCTTATATATTATCTCACAATCTTACCTTACCTTCTTTGGCCAAAGGATGAACTCTTCTGTGTCCTGCTGACATGCTTGACAACAGCATATTCTAGTTCTTAGTATCCAAAATAAAGAAGGTGGGTGTTTTTTAAAAAAATATTTAAAATCATGTTTAATTTATTCATTGTTTATGTGTGTGTCTATATGAGCATCAGGGTGTGAGTATAGCAATCAAAGATCAACTTGTAGGAGTTGGTTCTCTTATTCAATTATGTGAGTCCTGGGAATTCAAACTTGGGTTGTCAGGTAGCAAGTGCCTTAACCTGCTGACCCATCTCACCAGCCCAACAGCTTTTTTTAATTAAAAAAAATTTTTTTACAGTCCAGGTTGGCCTGGAAGTTATGATACTCCTGCTTCAGCCTCCCAAGTGCTAGTACAGTAGGCATGCTCTCCTAGAAAATTCTGGAAATTCTGCTCTTCTCTGTGATATATTTCTCTCCTTTTATAGCTTGGTCTGCCTAAAAGCAGACAAAAGAACCCAGCTGACTCAAAAAAGTTTTACTTACAAGGAAAAAAGTTACTCTACTGAGTCTATTTTTTCTCCATTTATTTTGTGTGTATGGGGGTGGTAGTGAGGTAGGCACATCCATGCTGCCACAATGTATGTGTAGACGTCAGAGGACAGCTTACAGAAGTCACTTCTCTCCTGTAATCATGTGGGTTCCTGGCATGGAGCTCAGCCATCAGGCTTGGTGGTAAGGCAAGGTCTTCACCCACTGAGTACCCTCTAGTACATTAATTCATCCTCAGCTGCTGAGGTCCAATTAACCTTTTGGGACTTAACTTTAAAATGCCACCTTTTCAGAAAAGTTTTTTTTCCTTCATTCCCTAATCTAAATTAGACCACATTGTTATTTTTGTCTGTTAACAACCTCCTCTTTCCCTTCCTTTTATCTTGATTTGTGGTAGTATACATTGTTTTTGTGTTATATGTCTTTTCTATGACCCTACAAACATCAGGAAAACAGGAATGTTTTCTGTCATGATCACTGCCAAGCAGAAAGTCAACTGAAGTAGATGGAAGAATAAACATTAAACACTAATAATAATAATAATAAAATAATGAAGAATAAATTATATAAGAACATAATCTTGCTACATTAGAATACTTTTAAATACATTAAGTGATTTATAAAAACTGGTAATATTAAATCAATTTGAAAAACTGACTTTTTTTCTACAGTTATGCACTGCAGCCTTAAATAAATACAGACAAAAACCCAAGAGAGGTAGCAAATCAGATGCTGGAACTACATGACCTAGATCTAAAATTTGCCTCTGTTATTTATTAGCCACGTAGCTTTAGCTAGTTATTTAACATACCATACCAATCTATAAAACTGTGTCAGTAAGACTACCCATTTTATGACATTATTTTGGTGACTAAATGATAAATATACTAGGCTTTCAAAAAAGTCTGCATTACAAAGTTAGTGCTAAATAATGCAGTACTTTCAACAAAACAACTGTTGTTTCCTATTTCCAACTGTATTCTTCTCTAAACTGAGACTACATTACATAATCTCATATGTCCACTCCAACTCTTCATTCTCCTACACCAGGTCCTGGATTAGTTTAAGGTAAAAATCATTAGGAACTAGAGAGACAGCTCAGTTGGTAACATGCTTGATATGCAAACATGAGGACCTGGGTTTGCTATCCAGAATCCATGTAAAAAAGTTGGTTAAGTGGTATATGCATGCAATCCTAGTGCTGGGGGGGTAGAGGCAAGTGGGTTTGTTGGCTAACCAGACTAGCATAATTGTTGAGTTCCATGCCAATGTAAGACTCTATTTCAAAACATATGGTAGCTAGATCCTGAGAAATGATACCCATGCTTACACATGCGCGTGTGCGAGCACACACACATGTATACATATGTACATACATACATACATACTCAAGAAACAAAAGTCACTAAATTTGGATTATGTAGCCTAGGCTATTTTCAAGCTCATCATGAAACTTCTTCTGCCCCTACTCCCACATGCTGGGATCACAGGCATGCACCACCACTCCTGGTTTATTCAGTGGCAGAGATCTAGCCCAGGGACTCATGCATATTAGGCTAACTCATGTGCCAAATAAGTTACATTTCCAGAGTCTAATTTCATTTTTATTTCTCTTTTCTATAGCAAATAAAGCTAGAATGGCATTCAGTATTACACAGGAGGGTTTTCCTGATTATCTGTATCAGGATTTTCAGGAAAAAATTACCCAAACAATCAATCTTTTCAGGGAAAATCTGAAGCTCAAGATTCTTCATATCTTACAAACAGAATTTGTTAAGTAAATAAGTATAAACAAGTAGTATGTGTACTTCCTTTACACATATACTATGGTAGATGTTAGATCAGACACACAATCTAAGAGAGGCAAGATAGAACTGCAATCCCTTGCAATGAGACAGACTGACTCAAAACCATTATAGAAATATTAAATGCTAAATTCTATACACTTCCTTCTGCTATGCTTCTTGCCCAAAGAACACTCATGCAATCAGCACAGCAATCTTCTTTATCATCACCATTTTTAAAGAAGAGAACACTGAAATGGTGAGCCGAAGAGACCTGCCAGAGCAGGTAGAAAACTAAGACTTGAATTCCACTAACACTACTTCAGGAAAATACATTCTTATCCTCTCATGAGGTCTCATGGAGGAACTGCAGAGTCAGAATAAATAATAGTCTAGGTTATCAGAGGGAACAACATATGGATCTGGTCTTAAAAAATACATAATACATGGGTTTGCGTGATCACATGGTCATAGTAAGAAATAGGAAAATAATTGAGTTAGTGCTTCACATATCTGCTTAGCTTAATTATTTCTAATGATCTCCAGTGTGGTTGGCATTGGCCTTATTTCACAATTAGTGTGGGAACCCAAAAATGTGAGCTATTCTACCTTGTCTGAAGGTCAGAGAGTTTGAGCTTATTTTTGCTCTTTCAAAGTTGTTGATAACAAGCGTGGCTACAAAACAAGATATTCTGACCTAGGGTGTGGTTACTTGGTGTTTTGGACATTAAGATGGCAGACCCACTCCATTCTGACCAAAGGTCAGTGAATTCAAGCATACTTCTGCTCATCTTTTGAAATAGGAGGTTTGACTTAGGTAGTGATTGCCTGCAGGATACTTGGTCTAGGCTGTTCTCACTGCCCCAAACATCAAATACTTTTACTCTGGAATTAATGTTTCAAGTATTGGAGCAAGTAACTGTTCTGGTTGTCTTCTGTATTATGTTAAAGCCATCTTTTGCCTTTTTCCATCTTTTTTTTTTTAAATTGGGGTATAAGAGTGTATGGAAAATAAATGCGGGTGAACTCAGAACAAAAATTCAGCATCCAGGATCTGCTGAGTTGCCCTTCCGGTACTATCCTGTGTCTCTGTGTTTCTTTCTTATCTCTGTTTCTCCTACCTAATGTTTCTAATCCTCACGCCCCTACCCTGGAATGTAGGAACCCACCATGACCAAGATCATGGCTGGAGTCACCCCAAAAAGGTAGCTCATGAAGATTAGGAACTCATCATGCTAAAGAAAATTCAGTAACTTTCTCAGAATCCCTTAGTAAGAACTAGAAACAGCATCAAACCTTGATGGGTCTCCCTCCAAAATCCCTGTCTTCTCCAGGAACTCTACAGAAGATAAGAACATGGCATGCTGATGTGGACTGAAGTAAATGTGCTGTGCTGAATGGTGTGAGGGGATATCCTTTAGATAAGGAGATTGAAGTTTTCTCTGCCCTTTGGAGTGATTAGATGAGCTATCCCCCTGGACTGGGGATGACCCTTAGTGGGAGAGAACCTGTCTAAGGTGCACATAGGAGGCAGTAGGTAAAGAAAACTGGAGGAGACAGGAAGTAAGGCAGAGATGAGTACCAGAGTCCACAAAACAACGCCAGCAGCCTGAAATTATAAATTCTGAATGTTCCTAGATGATCCTACTCCATCAGACATCCTTCTTCAAAACCTTCCGTTTTGTGGATAACGTCTGCCACAAACTTTTAAAGCAATGGCTTTCCTAAAATTGAGCAAAACATTTTATTCAAACCATGTTCTTGCTTAAAATATTTATTCTGTTAAAATATAGCATAGGCTTTCTTCTTCCACTGAACATTGTGCTAAGACATTTACTTGTACAATTCATTGCCTCTCTTTTAGGCAAAGAAAGGAACAGGGGTGAGTTTTTATGAAGTATCCAGTACTTAAGTAAGTTTATACAGAAAACTCACTAGTGCAGGCACTGAGGTAAATTAGAACTTTCTGCTAACATGTATGCCAGCTGAAATTCTTTGCCAAACAAGTGGGCTGAGAGAAGTGGGGTGGAGTTGTTAAAAACTGTAGGATCCTTCAGATAGTCTGAGAGTATGAGAGAAAATTGGAGAGCTTGAGTATGCTGACAAAAATAGGAAACTACCATGTGTTAGCAGATATTGGAGGTACAGCTCAGTGCTGTTAAGTAAGACTCACGCTCAGATAAAGAGAATACGTTCAGAAGGCATTTATATTCAACGGACTATGAAAAGAAGGCAGCTATGGAAAAATTGATGTGTAAAACCCATAAATCTCCAGTGTGTCTGAATGTATTTGGACATAAAGCCTTTACACAAGAAATAAATTCAAAGAAGGTGCTTCCTAATTTAAAGTGACTTGTTTTCTGGTAAAAAAGAGGCTAGGACACAGAATACACAGACAAGAGGAGATCATGTGGAGGTACAAAAAGGTGACCACTGTGTGCCACTGAGAGAGTCCTCTCAAAAACCAATTCTGATGATCCCTTGATCTTAGGCATCTAGTCTCTAGGACTTTAGGAAAATAAATTTCTGTTGCTTGAGACTCCCAGGCTGTGTAAGATTCTTGCTATGGCCATCATAGCAAAAGCAAATGCATACAGACACAAAAAAAGTATCTTCCAACATCAGAAAAATGAGGGAGAAGTGGAGAGATGGGGGAAGTGAAAAGAGAGAAAGAAAAGGTACAGAGCAGAGAAGGGAAGGAGAGAGAAAGGGAGGGGAGAACTTTGCTCCTTAGTGGTTTATTTGCTTATAAGTGAAACTTTATAAAACTTGACAAATAGATGTGAGAAATTTTAGTCTAAACTTTTTAGGACAAAAGTATTAAGAGGTAATAGATAGTATAATGATCAGGTAAGGAATAACGGGAAACATTGTGCCTGGACAGAGCATAAAAAACACATAGACAACACTGAGACATATGTTGAACTTGTGCCAAACTGAGTAACAGAAGATTCCATTAGTTAACTGTGATACCTCTTTGTATGATTTGCATTCTAAGACTCCTTTACAGTAAAATAATCAATGCTTTAACTCCCCAGTAAGTATCTGAAAAAGGCTGAATGAGCTACATACTATGATCAGGGTAGGCAATTCCTTAAGCAATATTTTAGTTTTATCTTGCTATGACAAAACACTGAAGATAACATGAGATGGAAGCTATTCCAGTTTGAAGTTTTGAAGATGCTCATCAGCAATCCTTGGTTCTGTTGATCCTTGACTAGTTTTTCAGCAGAAGATTATGGTGGAACAGAACTTCCTACCTCACAGCTGCCAGAAAGCAGCCAGAGAAAAGGGGCATCTTCCCAGGGTCTGCCCCTGGTTACATACTTTCCCCAGTCAGGTGCCATCTCCTATTTTCTATTTAATTAATTTTTTTTTAGATTTTTGAAGCATGATTAATAAAAACTCAGAGAGAGAAATTGAGGTTCAACCTGAAGATCCTTGGTCTTACCTCAATCTCAGACCAAAATGGTAATCCTGTCTTCAGGAATCTCAGAATGTCTCCTCCCGTTTTATAATCCTCTCTATGGCTGGGATTAAAGGCGTACTGCCCAGATTCTATGGCAACTTGTGTGGCTAGGATTAAAGGTGTGTGTTACCACTGCCTGATAGTAAGGCTGACCAGTGAGGCTGTTTTACTCGCTGATCTTCAGGCAAGCTTTATTTATTAAAATACAATTGAAATGCCACTACAGATTTTTTATGTGTATGAATATTTTACCACTACAGATTTTTTATGTGTATGAATGTTTTACCTGAATATATGTCTATGCAGCCCATGTGCAGGTCAGAAGAGGGCATCAGATCCCCTGAAACCATGTGGGAGCTGGGAACTGTAACTGGGTCATTGAGGGTGTGTGTGTGTGTGGCGGGGTGGGGGGTGTCATGTGATCAGCAAGGCCAGCAGAGTAACCATACGTGTGAGATAAAAAAGAAGTTGGGTTCAACATGACTTAGTAGCTGATGTTGGTTCAAACTTCAAAAGTCTGACTCCAAACAATTCAAGATACTATGAGATGGAAACCATTCCAGGACTGGGTAGTGGTAGTGCACATCTTTAATCCCAGTACATACAGAGGCAGGTGGATCTCTGTGAGTTCGAGGTCAGCCTGGTCTATGAGGCAAGTTCCAGGACAGCCAGGACTGTTACACAGAGAAAACATGTCTCAAAAAACCAAAACGTCTGACTCCAAGTACTGTATTTTATGAATATTTAAGCACAGCACAATTAGGTGAAAAAATTTCCTGGTGATAATTAATTTAATCCCATGTACACAATAAAGCTTAAGACATAACTACATTAAAACTCTTTGTAAAGTTCACACAAAGATGGGTTCTACAGAGTGACTACAGGTGGCATCTTTCCATAAAGACAGAGTCTACAGATTGACTGAAAAAAAAAAAAAGCTCATTATAAGAGTCTAGGCCTTCCCCCTAGACTCTAGGGGAAGTTCTGGTATGGTGTGGGCCACACAGTGCAAATGTCACTAGGCCATTAAACATCTCCACTCTCAGTCTTCTGAGCAGAAAACAGGTTATACCTCTCTCTCTTTGAAGAGACAAACCTGCATGTTTAACATTCCTAGTTTCCCTAGTGCTTATCTCTGACCACAAGAACCTCTGTCCTCTGCAAGAGCAACAAGTGCTTTAAACCACGGAGTCATCTCTTCAGCCACACCTCCTTACTTTCTACCATTTCCCAATAATGCCATCTTAAATGAAGCCATCAGGGGATTGGTCCATTGATTAAGTCAGGACTCTAAGATTTAATCATCTCAGGAAACCCAGACACAGACATGCTCAGAGGTGCACCTTATTGAGCATGTTCACAATTAATGATAACTACCACAGGTGAAGGAAAGAGAAACCACCAAGGGCAGACATTCTAGATGAAAGAGAAGGCTCTGTTCCCACAGATGGTAGTAATAGAAAATCCCCAAGCCAGAGAATTTGTCAGTGAAAAATGATTCTCCACTTGATCATGTCATTCGAGGGACAGACCTTTTTCTCTTAGAAGTTTGTCTTTGAGTGGAAATTTATAAAATTTGACAAGCAACTACTTATGAGATATGTGAATAACACACATTTTATTTTTAGGGTGCTGTGCTCATTTATATATTCTTTCCACCATTTCCAGTATAAAACCAAGTGTTTAAGGAGAAATGTAAACAGGAGGAAGAGAAGAGGGCACATAGTAAAATAAGTAGCTATCCAGGGTACTAGATTCAGGTTGCTTTCCAGTGAAATGCCAAATGGATTGAAGGCATAGAGAAATGAGAATATAAATAATAGAACAGTAAATATAATGTGATTATATTTTGTTTCTAAGTAGAAGCAATGATATCTGAAACTACTGTGGCTAAGTGCTTGGACAGCCCCCAATTTAGAGTGATTAAACTGAAAGTACTTTTCTTTTTTTGAGACAGGGCTTCACTGCTTAGCTCTGGCTGTCCTGGAACTCTCTCTGTAGACCAGGCTGGCCTTGAACTCACAAAGATCCACTTTCCTCTGCCTCCTGAGTGCTGTGATTAAAGACATGTACCACCACCACCCAGCAAATTTTCAATTGAAATTTACAATTTTCAATTGTACTATGGCATATAAGCGATACACATTCAGTAGAAACCATTTTTACAATTTTGAATCTTAAATTTGACCTTTACCACCATGATTGGCATATGTTAAATTGTCATGATGCACTTGCCAGCTAGTCACAAAATCAAAGGTCAAACAAGCAATATTCTATAGTGTAGTGTGTTGTTAAGCTATGTTTGTTTCAGTAGGTTAGATACTCTAGATTTATCTTTTTTTATTTAATGATATTTGCAACTTTGTGATGGACTCATATGCATATATCTCATCTTAAGTTGAAGAACATCCTACTGAAATCCCAGGAAGATCACTGTCTTCTTAAACTAAATCTAAATGCATAAGACATTTAATTTTATTTTTAACTAAAAGAACAAAATCAAATTATTTACAATGAGCAGGCTACAGGAGACAGAAGAATACTATATTAATTTTCCTGTAAAAATAAGATTCCCAAACCAAATTATTAAGCACAATTAAAATATAATCTTAACATGAAATAAGATATGAGAATAAATATATAACTCAAAGAAATGTGGATTTTATCATAAATAGTTATGGGAAAGTTATCTGCTGTTCTCAATTAAAGAAAAGACCTAAGTCTATTCTTCAACATTGTTAAATATAAATCATAACAACTGGTTTAACACTTCAGAATGGTATATTAAGAAATATGAAAACTCCCTTTTAAAGCACAACCATTAATCTTACTGAAGCTTTCAAAGATTGTTAGGAGAGAATAAGGCATGTGTGTTTATGTGGGGGGTAAAGTTTCTAGAGACAGAGAAACTACTAGATGAGAAAGCATTTCTGATGTTCCTTTTTCTTGTTAATTACATGCAGGGAGAAAACAGTACTAATTTGGATTTGTACGTAAGGCTACAAAACAGTATTCCTGTGGTTTACTATTTTTTTCTTCTAAAAAAGAAACATCTATATAAAAATCGATTTTTGTGTCTATTTATCTTATTTTATGTGAGAAAAGAGCATTTAAAGATGTATATAGAATGCAAAATTCACCCATCAACTTAAATTTTAAATGTCTACATGGCTTTCTTTTTAATGAACTACAGAAGTAGATAAAGGGTAAAGATGAAATACAGAATCAAACAAAGGAACCCATGCCTGGCAATCACGCAAGAGCAACATAAAGCCTGAGCTTCCTAAGTATACAAGGTCCTGGTGCCTATGCGGGGTGGGGTGGGGAGGGCTTGTCTTCTATACTGCAGTCAACTGTTTCAGGCAGCATCCAACACTGACATGCTCCTAGCTTCTTGGGAAAAAACAAAATAATGTCCCAGTTCTGAGGTGCACGGAGGATTAGGAATACTATTGGAAGTCTCAAAAAATAAATAAATAAAGGAAGTGTGTTGATAAATTGCTTCATTATCAGTTACTAATTATCACAATACTGTATCCTATTGTAATGAACATTCTCCAGCAAGGGATTATGTCGTTTTAAACAAAATGTCCCAAGGGTGTTTTCCCATGTTACAGAGAAGTCTTTATAGGAGAAGAATACAAGACACAGTTTCATGAAATAAAAAGTAAAAATAAAAGAACCTCTTCAATATTGTACATAAAGGCAGAGAATGTGGACCCATGAAATTAACCAAAGCTTTTATGTGGCTTCTGATAACTCAAAGAAACCTCTACTTGGGAGAGTACGTTTTTATTCACATGCAACAACAGGGGCAGTAATAAACAGCAAACAGCATGAAGAAATTAGAAGCAAATTGATTTCAATATTAATGTTCTTTATAGTTTTAGAGCAAAGTTATTTAATTCTCAAATGAACTAAAATCCATGGTTATAACTATGGATGGAGTTCTCAGAGGAAAAAAGAATTCACTACTATCATTAAAATAATGGTTTATGAAAGGTAAGATCAAATTGTATTCATCTATTCTGGAAGACTGGAAATTGACTAGCCCAGTATATAGGTAATTAAGATAGAACATAGTTTAGAATTATCTAAGGCAATCAGTTACTGTGGTAACATCTTGCCATTGGTAGCTACTTTTCCAGAACAGAATAGGATGATAATTCTGGTGTATAAGCAACAGGCCAGGTTAGGATTTTCCAGTTAGCCAAGAGGGGCCTCCTCATTCACTCCAGTACAATCATTTGCCTCTGTCATTTTTGCTTATTCTTCTTTACACATTTCAAAGTTTTGGACGTATGATCAGTACAAACCAAAAGCAATAAAGGCCCCATTGTTAGGATGAAGAGAGCATATAACAGCAGCTGACTAGGAATGCCAATAGCAACTAGCATGGTTTTACTGCAACCAAGTAATTTGAGCTGAAAAACCAAATGATTTTGATAATGGTATCAGAAAACTACCTTTAAGAATTTTTTGAAAAACATTTTATTCCTTGAGTAACTACAGGTAAGTCATGTAATCACCTCTGTTACTCTTCTTCCTATCATGGAGTTCAATAGTTCTTTGTTGTACTCTTCCGTTTTTAGTCACTTAGTCCCAATCTGCCTTTACTTTCTTTTTAATGAGACTTCAGTATTCATACTGCTGCCCACTCTCCTGCCATTAGCCTCATCTTCTTGACCCTCAGATGAGCTTGAGGCAGCAGCCGCCAGCATAGAAGAATGACTGTCAATATTTAGAAATTAAATGATATGGCTATTAAGTCACTGGTAGATTAAAACAGACTGCAGCAGGAGCATTTGCACCATGAAAATTGGCAGGAGCTGCAAATTTAGGATGCTTTCTTTTCTCTTTACTTTTGTCCCCTTACCTGAGATATATCTTACTAACATATCATTGCCATTTCTTTGCCTTATGCTGACAAACCTTAACTAAGGTTGGAATAACTTTCTCCTTTCCCTAAATATACATTTATATTGTTGAAGGTTTCTAGAGAAACCAGAAAAGCATTTAAAGACTCAACATTCCCACTCTCTACAAATTCCATCTTGCTCTTATATTTATCCTCTAACTTACTTGCTGGCTATTCCATTTCCCGTCCTCTATAACCATTTAGAATAAGCACCTAATCTTCATTTCTCCATTTACTCACTTCTTATTTATCCTTTTAATGATTAGCTCTTATACTTCACTCCACAGAAACTGCTTCCTCTAAGGTCATTAAGTATTGTACAAAGTCCATTGTCTAGTCCTCAGTACTTTACATGGCTTCTAGGAACCACTGATACTTGTTTATCTTGTCCTCATCATTTTCCTCCTCTTGTGCTGAGGATAGAACCCAGGGCCTCGAATATATTTTCTTCACAACAATGCCCTTTCCCTTAACATTCACATGTCATACTCTTATGAGATTCTCCTACCGCTTTGCCCACTTCTACCCACAGTCATGTATTATGTTTATGCACTGATCATCAACCCTTCTCTCTGAACACTTTATATTCCTCTTTATGAGAAGTCACTTACTCCATGGTTTTAATGTTATGACTTCCAAATACCTACTTTTAGCTCAGCTCTTACTTCAATGTCCACCTGACCACTGGCTATGAGTGTAGGACTATATACCAGCAACATAACGCATCTTAGCTCATTATCACCCACTTGTAAAATTCATTCTCTTGGTTTCTTTCTGAGTGTGATCACTACCAAGTTGCCAACCTAGGAATGCTGAGTACCTTCACTGGCTTTCTTCCCCTGTCATTTAACCTGTCTGCCAATTCTATCTCTTTAATATCTCCTGTCCCTCTCTTCAAACCATAACAATCAATCTAGTCAGTCCTCACTTGATTTCTGCAACAGTGCCTGAAAAGTGCTGTCACCACCATCTAATCAGACATCTGTCAAAGGATTTTTCCATACAACAGCTAGAACACCATTTCTAAAACATAAATCTTGTCATTTCTGTCTTTTATTCAAAACCTCTCAGTGCTTACCAGAGTCCTCAGTCTGAAACCCAGATTGCTTCCCATGGCTTCCACTTATCTCTGCAGTCTCAGAATCCCCTCTCCCCAGTGCTCACCAAAGCCCTCTCTCACCCTAACCTCTGATAAGTACCTACATTTAAGTCTTCATTCTCCTCACCTGTGGATTTCTGCATTCTCTCCAAGCCTGCTTACCTCTTTTAATCCCCCAGGCCTCATTTTAACCCTTATTTCCTGAGTTCTCTTGCATAGTTCCTGGTGCAAAATAGGCACCCAATACCTCACTTTCCTTCTCTAACTTCCTTCTTTCAGGTCAGTGTTGCTTTTTGTATGTTACTTTTATTATTTTTTGAAATAGAGTCTCACTATGCTGCCCTGGCTGGCCCAAACTTGGTATGTAGATCAGGCTGTCCTTGAACTCACTGAGATTCATACAAAACAAGTGCTTTTTGTATGTTACTTTTATTATTTTTTGAAATAGAGTCTCACTATGCTGCCCTGGCTGGCCCAAACTTGGTATGTAGATCAGGCTGTCCTTGAACTCACTGAGATTCACCTTACATCTGCCTCCCAAGTACCAAGATTAAAAGCATGTGTCACTAGTCCTGGTGTATATTTGTATCTTGGAACTGAATATTTTACTTTAATAGACTTCTAAAGTAATCATAATCTAAACGTAACCTGGGTAACTGTAATTCTCTTGGCATCTCTGAACAACTAGCAGCTAAAACCTATTTCAAATTTACTTCCTACAAAATTCAGTTCACAGTTCCCAGCCCTTTGGAATACATCTTCAAAGTCTATGTGCAAACATAATTTTATCTAAGACATTTAGTTCAGTCAATCAGTCTCTGTCTATCTGTCTTTCTGATTTGTTTTGAGATAAAGGGTATTCCAACAGTGTCTAGCCTGGGCTTCAAACAAATTGAATCAGTCCCACTGCCTCAACCTCCTAAGTGTTGAGATAATAGGCATATGCTACTATGCTCTGCTCAAATAATTAGTCTTTAAGGCTTTAGCAACTTAGCATTCAGGATAGAGATTTGAGAGGCCTTTTTGTTTTGGTGGGGGTATACTTAGAAAATGATCTTTTAAAATATAGGGCTCATTTGAAAGACAAAATAATTTCCTATTCAGTTATTTACTTTCAGCATTGATTTATGCTTTGGGGCATTTGTAATCTTAAAGTAAGTTAGAACTAAAAATCAAAATTGTTATTGAGAAAAGTTTTACAGGCCTACAAGTTGGGCATGGTGTCACACACCTTTAATCCCAGAACTCAAGAGGAAGAGGCAGGCAGATCTCTGTGAGTTTGAGGTTTGCCTCATTTAAATAGTAGCCAGTTAAGGTTAAATAGTGAGACCTTTGTTTTGTTTTGTTTAAGTATTACAGAGGGAATAGTACCTAGAAGAACTCCAAATCAATTATTTATTAGGTGCATATAATTATATCTTAAGTAATAAGCCTATTAAATTAATGGAAACTTGTTTTATTTGCTTAGATCAAAATCTAGAATGAGTTTGCCTTGACCTCTCACAGCTATACTTAAACATAATGAAAATTTCAAGGTTTTCCCAGGTTTTACCACTTTCAATATATTTCTTCTCGACTGCTGCTATCCTGGTTCAGCTGGTCACTATCTGTCCATGGGATTACATCAGGTTCTGTGTGCTCTCTCTTCCTCTTTTACCCATTCTTGCCAATCAATATAGCTGATGTGATCTTCTCAGAACCCAGAACAAATTATTCTTCCCTGCCAGGGCCCCCACTGCAAAGTAAACCTAAATATAACAGCTGACAACTCTTGGCTCCTTGTGGGCACTCTCACTTCAATTCTGATGCCATAAACTCCTCTCTTGCTCTAATAGCCTACATGTTATTCTTTAAACTCACAAGGCCTGAACTGGTTTCAGGACATTTGAACTATTTCCTGCCTGGAATGTTATTTCCCAGGACTTGTCCATGAATTATTCTTTGTCTCATTCATTTCCCATTGGGGTCTACACACACTAGTAAAAAACATCACAACTAACCTATTTCCTTTTTACTTTTTTTTTCTATATCTACTTATTCACCTTCCAACATAAATCATTTATTATGTTAATTATTTATGGTCTGTTTCTTCTGTAATAATATAAGGTCCATAATGCTTGTCAGTCTGCCTAAAAAACAGATTTATATTTATGTCATGGTTAGGTGAATATATTTTGGAGGCATAAGTAACTGACATTAGCAAAATGGTTCCAAATCTTTTAGAGAAAATACATTTTCTCACCTTAATTTTCAATTGTCTATATACAGTTTTCAATTTTAAGTTAATTTATAAGATTTGCTTAATCAGACACATGACATGAACCAACATATCTACAGACATCTAGTAGATGTGAGGTGGTTTCTGGCTAGATCAAGGTCAAACTGCCAAAGTACCTTAAAAAAAGGGAAAGACCTGCTTGGTATGTTTTTCCTGCTCTGTCCTAAATAATCTTAAAACAGATGGCAAAAGCTAAAATACCAAGTCGGCTGCCATGGAAACCACTATTATAGCAGCTGATACCAGAGCCCCACCTAGAAGATAAATGTTTGCTTCCCTTTTATTACAATCTGAGCCATCAACCTTTCACTTTAAGTCCTGCTAAAAGATAGAACAACTGTCAACATCCTGGATGACAGAAAAGTCTAGGAGAGACAAGTCTGTATACAAAATCACTAAAACACACTCAAAAAACAGCAATACACACACAAGGAGTTTAACACAATTTGCTATGTTTACATTATTCTACATGCAAGTTATACCGCTATCATATGTAAGTTCATGAATCTTACTTTAATATTGCAAGCCTGCTCCATCAATCTTCTTGCATTCTCCTCTGCCCGGTACCTCTTTGGAAGCTGAACTCTGAAGAACTTCAAAGCGCCTTCGAAATCAGCCTGCAGGAGGTCTTCCTTTGAGGTCTGAAAAACAATCACCAAGACACATAACCACACTTCAGCCTGTGCACATTATATGAATAAATACACTACAAAAAAAACACTGTTGATTTTCCTGAATATACTTTTAGAAGATACTTTCAGTATTTCTACTATTCAGAAAATATTGCTGTTACATGCTGAAATTATAAACCCTAAAGCAATGTAAGAGACAATTATTTACACATTAACTAGTAATTCACACTATATGGAGATTATATTAGTGAATCCCAGCAAAGTTTACCAAGCTAGAAGAGAAAAAACAAATAATAATAATTTAAAAAAAGCTAAAAAAAAAAAGAAAAGAAAAAAGAAAATGAGTAAACTCTGGATTAATCTGTGACTTTACCTTGCTGAGGATTTTAAAGATTATTAGAAACCTCATTGAAAACACAAACAAAGCAATCAAAGCCCACCAGAGTTACATAACAAACACCTAATGGGAAGACTGCTCCTTTTCAACTAATGAGAACAGCAGCTCAAGGGAAGAAAACAAGAAATCGATCCAGCAACTAGAGAATTCCATGAACAAGTAAACGAAGCAAACCACTTAACTACTGACTTCTTACTAAAAACCTGTTTGCCAAATTCAGTTTTTAAAATGTCACATGTGGAAGTCAGTAAGAACATCTGCACATAGGAAAAAAGAACTGAAAGGAAACAAAACAAAACGTTTGCCTACATAAAAGGATCATGGGTGACTTTTTTTCTCTAGATTTTGCAGTATTTTCTGCAATATTTTACTAAAAAATTAAAAACAACTGTGGCAAAATCTCTGATACACACTAAGGATTTAGGTAGAAGGGTACATAGAAATAAGTAAAACTGAAAATTAAATATTTTAGCCAGGAAAAATGGCACAGGCCTGAAATTCCAATACTAAGGAGGCTGAGGTAGGTAGATCACCATGAGTATGAGGCCAGCTGGGTCTGTGTAGTATACTTACACTTACCTTACCTCAAAACACACACACACACACACACACACACACACACACACACACACAGAGAGAGAGAGAGAGAGAGAGAGAGAGAGAGAGAGAGAGAGAAATGCTTTAAATATGTTATGTAATTGACATGTTTTCTCTAATATATGAATGTTAACTTTCAACCTTTAGATATGTGTGTTTTAACTGGAATACCCGCAGAGGTTAGAAAACTACTAAGGGCTCATGGGGGAAGCAGGGATCTTTTAAGGGAAGGGAGAAAGAATATAGTAATATAAAGGGGTAAAGGGAAATAATGTAACAGGAAGGGTCAAATGGGAAGGGGTGGGAGGGCAGGGTAGAGGAGGGATAGTTAGCACTACAGGCCCTATGAAAAAGTCGTATGAAAACTTAGAACTGCAGATGCATCCTAAAATGAATACCTATATGCATATTTAAAGAATTTAAATGGAGTCACCTAGAATGAAGGAACAAGATCCCAAGTAGGTACCACATGCTAGTGAACAAAACCCCCAGTACCAGGAATGAGTTATCTCTTTTTGAGTTGTCCAGTGTGGTCCCATAGATACACAAATATTACAGGGTATTGTCATTGTTCTTGGTTACTCTCTGGAACTTGAGAGTAAGATCCTATTGCTGAAGACAACACATTATTGAATTATAAAAGCTGAAAAAATCAAGTAGGTTCTGAGCTGGTAGCTTGTCTACCTGATTTTCTTTCTTTTTTTATTTATTTTTAATTTTTTATTTTTCCATTCAAAAACTGATCCTTCCTCCCCTTCTCCCATTCCCCTCCCACTCCCCTAGTAACCTTCCTCCCTCCCCCTCCATCCTTAAGAGAGGGCAGGGTACCCTGTGCTGTGGGAAGTCCAAGGCCCTCCCTGCTCCATCCTGGCCTAGGAAGGTGTGCATCCAAGTAAACTAGGGTCCCAAAAAGCCAATACATGCAGAACAGACAGGTCCCAGCGCTATTATCGATGGCTTCTCAGTCCGTCCCCATTGGCAGCCACATTTACAGAGTCCGGTTTGATCACATGCTCGTTCAGTCCCGGTCCAGCTGGATTTGGTGAGCTCCCATTAGTTCAGGCACACTGTCTCAGTGGGTGGTCCAGCCCCTCAAGGTCCTAACTTCCTTGCTCATCATCTCCCTCCTTCTGCTCTTCAACTGGACCTTGGTAGCTCTCTACATTAAGGGAGGCATTTTAGGGTGGGCAAGAGACTTGGCTCTAGAGGGGATCCCAGGTATCCATGGGGATGTCCCCAGCTAGGTCCTTGGGCAGCAGAGGAGAGGGTGCCTGAACTGGCCTTGTCCCATAATCACACTGATTAATATCTTGAATATCATCATAGAAATTTCGTCTGATGGATGGAGATAGAGACAGAGACCCACATCCACATCAGAGCAATGGACTGGGCCACCTGATTTTCTAAATCTACAAGACCCAGTATCAAGCCTGGTCATTGAGCTCACATAAATGGACAAAGGGATCGAGAATGAAGAAAACTTTCTCTTCACACATTGAACATTTAGTCAGGTGGGAATGGCATTGTAGACTGTGGTTCTTGGAGGAAACCACAGTTTCAAAGGAAGTGCTTTGTAGGTCTCCCCATGAGGGTTATGCTGAAACTACCTAAGGTTGAGTCTCTATAGAGCAGAAATCAAATCACCTGGTGGCTGTCTACTACAAGACACTGTGGGCAGGCTGGCAAGATGGCCCTGTGCTTAAACCACTTGCTAGATGTACTGGCTAATTTTATGTTAACCTAACACAAGATAGAGTTATTTGATAGGAGGAAACTTGAATTGGAAAAAATATCTTCATAAGATATGGCTATAGGGCATTTTTTAATTAGTGACTGATGGGGGAGAGCCCAGCCCATTGTGGATGGTGCCATCCCTATGCTGGTATTCCAGGTTTTTTTAAAGAAAGCAGGCTGAGCAAGTCTTGGTGAGAAAGCCAGTAAGGCACTGCTCACAACTGTCCATGGTCTCCGCAACAGCTCCTGCCTCCAGGTTCCTGTTCTGTTTTGGGTTATTGTCCTGACTTTCTTGGATGATGATGAGCAGCAATGTAGAAATGTAAGCCAAATAAACATTTTTTTTTTTTGGTCACAGTGTTTCATCATAGCAATAGTAATCCTAACTAGGGCACTATGTAGGCCTGACAACCTGACTTTAATCTTTAGAGTCCATGTAAAGCTGTAAGGAGAGGACGAACTTTACAAAATGATTCTCTGATGTCAATCTGTGCCTGTGTATGTTCCTGCCACACACACACTTACCCCCACGCCCACACCTACACTGTGATGAAGATAATGGTAATAATAAGAAAACACTATTAGCAATGGCTTGCCTAAGTCAGTTGAACCCAAGAAGTAAAAGAACTATGACAACCACATAACAAAGAGGCCCAGGCTGGAGAGATGGCTCAGAGGTTAAGAGCACTGGCTGCTCTTCCAGAGGTCCCGAGTTCAGTTCCCAGCAACCACATGGTGCTCACAACCATCTGTAATGAGATCTTGCATCCTCTTCTGGCCTGAAGGCATCCATGCAGGGAGAACACTGTATAATAAATAAATAAATAAATCTTTAAAAAAACAAAAAAACAAGGAGGCCCAAGATTGGAAATGTAGAAATTGGCACCTCAATCTCTGGATGGTACATAAAGGTAGTAAAATATAATTACAAACATTGAAATAAATTCATTCTAATTTCAAATCTTGCTAACTTGTGATGTTGCACACATTTTTCCATCTTGAAAATGAAGTAAGCTAAGGTATATGAATACACTTTGTTAAGTCCAAAACAAACATAAGGGATGATGATTTGGTAAGTTACCTTTGCTTTGCTCAAATATTCTTAGAACATAAATTTTTTTTTTTTTTAGGAAAGGAGCACATGCTTTATTTTTTTTGTGCATGAAAGTGGGGGATATTTCTTTTTTTTCCCATACATTGTTTTGTTTTATTTTTTCCATTCAAAAACATAATTAAAGAAATAAAATTTTTACCTTTCTTCCCCTTCTCCCGGTCCCCTCCTACTACCTCCCCACCCCTCCTCCCTCCCCCTTCTTCTTTGAAAGAGGGCATGGTGCCCTGCCCTGTTGGAAGTCCAAGGCCCACCCCCATCCCTCCCTGCCTAGGAAGGAGTGCATTCAAAAAGACTCGGTTCTCAAAAAGATAATACATGCAGAAGAGATAGG